>JBAMBJ010001627.1:0-40104 GCA_037043495.1 Drosophila recens
AATTAGATCAAAGGAAATCAAAAGATGAAATCGCAACTGATTTTTGCTGAATTGGAAGACGAAACGAAACGATGACGGCGAATTGATTGCCGCTGGGAAATCGACGAATGCTGATTAAAATATGTAAATTTCCGAAAAATGAAAAGGATGTGATATCGATAAGATTTATACTTTAGTAGACAATTTAAAATTATGAGAAATCGAAACCACAGCGAGAAAACGTGCTTTAAATGGTCAACAGTCGTAGTACAATAACTGGCCAATACCATCATCATTACCAATTCCAATTCCTATTCCAATTTCAAGTGCTGTCTCTTTCTTATCTTCCACAACCCATCTTTATGTTTCCCCTGATTGCCAGCCGCGATTTTCCGAGCAAAGTTAAAGTTAGTTCCCCTCCCCGCTTAGCCCATCCCCTTGGAGAGTCCAAGACCCGTAAACAGTTGGAAGACGTTGCTAACAAGTCTAAGCCGCTTGCCATGAAAACAGAAGGAGAAGCCGCAATAAAAAGCCAGTTATGGAGCTGGATTGAAAGGAGATTCAGAGTGAGAGAGAGTGTGAGTTAAGGAGTTAAGGAATAAGGCTCAAGCTGAAAGGGAAGCGATTGTAGCTGCGATTGAATTCAAATTCCGATATTGCACTTCAAAGTCGAGTTGAAACCGAGACGAAACGAGACGAGTGAAACTCTGATGCTGCTGATGCTTCAAGTGAGTTCCTCGACTTGACTCTATCATCATCATCATCCACACTCTCAATCCTCAGTTCCAATTCCAACCTCATCGTTGTCTTCGTCAGTTCTCATCGGTTTATTCTGTTAAGCTCGTTTGCCGTGGCGCCAGTCGAGTGGAGTTCTCCATTCAGCGCCCTCTTCAGCATGTTTTGCCAACTGCGGAGGCGTGGCAGGGAAGGGGCAGGGGAAGAGACTGAAGAAGGGGCAGAGAGAGATGAAGCATGAAGGCCATTCATGGATGCGAATGTGGCTGCTTCGCTTTGTTGTCGCCTTAAATATTTTATTGATGTCATTTCGACAATGGTCCAATGTTCACTTGGCTGCTCTCCTCGCACTCCTTGAATGTTGAATGCTTTATTGCTGGCTTGTTGATATTTTTATCATCCTCTTATCCCTCGCCTTTCTCTGTTTCTCTTTATCCTGCTTATGACCGTTTATAGCGCTTTAAATGTTGTTCCTCCTTTCAGTTGCCTTGCTTGTTGTGGCTTAAAAGCTGAAATCAAATCAAATTTGATACGCCTCATTTGTGGCAATTACTCAGGAGAGAGGAGTGAGGAGCTAAGATTTACATATATTGTTTAGTATAAGTTTGAGGGTTACCCAGTTATCCAGTTGACCAACATAAATATTTATCTATTCAATTGCATAAAGTTCTACAAGTTATTCCTTGGCTACGTTCCCAACTCCAAAGTCTTGTTCCTTTGTGTGCCGATAAATTGAACAGTTTTCAATTTATGCGAAATGCACTTACAACTTTATATCCTCTTCCTCATACAATCATATATATGTATACAGGAATGCAGGACTTCCTTTGTGCAGGACACTTTATCCTTTTCATCTTTTCTATATTACAGTGCAGATAAAAAGTATGGAAAACATTTTCCGCACGAAACTTCGCCACACATTTTCTATACACACTCGCCCCTAACCAAACAGTTGCCACGCCCAGTTTTTCAGCCCATACTCACTGTTTTTTAGGCTGGCAAAACATGCATGAGGAATTTACCTTGTTTGTCTCAGAAGTATGCAATGCGAGGCATTCTTTAACTTGTTTTCTTTGGCTTTTTCAATCCAGGTGCGGGAGATTAATAAGGAGGAACTGCTGCACTTTTCTGTTTTCCAAAAATAAAAATAATTTATTTTTTGTAGCTACCCAATCGCAAATGTTTTGCTGCTTTTCTTTGTGCTTCCTTTTGGGGTAATTTGTTTTTCCAGTATTTGGCTTCATTTGTGTTTGTTTGTTGACTTTGTTAACTTGCTTTACATAAATCTCACTATGATATTTTCCATTTTCTTGCACTGCGGAAATTGTCCTGAATAGTTCATTTCAGCAGTTTACATTTTGTGTTTGGAGTTATTTTTTATTTTCTCTAGATTTTCTTATATTTTCTTTTTTTTTGATGACTGCGCTGCAAAACTTTTTCCAAGCAGCTGCGATTGCAGTTGCCTTTTAGTTGGCCTGTTGATTTTGCTCGGATTGCTGTTGTTGTTGTCAGTTAGTAGCAAAAAAATAATTTCCCCTTTATGCAGATGAGTGCAGTCCGCGTTGTCCTCAGTGTCCTGACTATCGTCCTTTCTCGTAATGAAATTGACATCTTGTGTCGCGATTTCAAGCTGATTTCGTTTTTCCCTTCTCCTCTATTTCTTCAACTTTCTTTTTTCTTGTTGTGGTTCTTATTTGCCCATCAGTATGAAAAATGGAAAAATAGTTTACAAAAAAACTGCTGCAATGCAATTCAATTTCCGCATTTGTTTGGCTTTTAGTCTGACCTTTTAATAAATGAGTAGAAAAAGCTTTTGATGCATTTTATAAGCCCCATCAATGATTGCGAAATATATTTTTACTGTTTATGAAATATTATACCTCTCTAATACTACAAATTGCTATCTAAAATTAATTAAACTGTGCATTTAAATGTTGTCGATAAATTTTGGCAATTATATTCGCTAAAATAATTTCAGTTTTGCTGGATTAATTTTATATTTAAATTAAAAGTTCTAATTATTATTAATTCCTAATTCTCTTGTACATACATTTTCAATAAATAATTTTTCTAT
This sequence comes from Drosophila recens, assembly GCA_037043495.1. NCBI lineage: Eukaryota > Metazoa > Arthropoda > Insecta > Diptera > Drosophilidae > Drosophila > Drosophila recens. Next base: position 2,789 of record JBAMBJ010001627.1, read on the forward strand.
ATAGATGCTCGTTTCTTAATTTAACCTTTTTTATATATTTACAATTGTTGTTATCTAAAACCCCAAATTTTTTTTAAATGCTTGATAACATTTAACTTCATTATTTTCGAAGAGCTCTTTTTAAAATAAAAATAATATTATTAAACACACAACTTGAAATCAAAGCAACTGTCAGAAATTTTATAGTTCCATTTAATTATTGATTTCCCACAATATATGGACTTAAATTAAGATGTAACCCATTCCAATCACTTTGAATTTTTCATTGCCATGGCCACTAATAGGACTTTGTGCGCTGCTGCTGTCCCTCTTCAAAATAAACCCACAATGCATCATTAACCATGACAACAATGCCCGAGCGTCACTTACAATTTTTATTAAAAATTAAAGAACAGCAATAAAATATGAATAAAAAACGTTGTGGCACGCCCCCTCGTGCACGTATACAATAATAATTAATTTGAATATCGCACATTTTTTATATGATTTTTATTATATATATCACTTGCTATTGTTGTTGTTGCATCACTTGAAAAAGGTTGCATGTATTAAGAAATAAATAAATTAAATTGTACAACAAATAAAATGCGGTCGTGTTGCCTCCGTCCACGGAATGGCAGAAGCTACCTCATACTTTGCCAAACAACTAATTGTTTATTAATGTAATGCACTTTCAATACTCTGTAACAATGGTAAACTAGGCAGAAAGGGTTTACTTAAGTTTGGAAACTGTTGGTAACATACAAATGGCTACAAAGATGCCGTCTAAATATTCCAGTTGCAGACTGGCTGAATCTTTCCGATATCTGTTAAATGAAGTTTAGGAGATGATTATTCTGATCATATAATTAAGTAAAACGATTTAATTCTATCAAATAACTCATAATAATAATTAACCAACTTTATAGGGTACCTTCAGGTTAAAAACTCCGGACTTTTTGATTTTTTCTTGTTTTATTATTGTTTTTAATGCATGTTTTTGGTTGTTCGTTGCAGCGTTGTTTAATTTGGTTGCTAATTAAGCATTTAACACATACACTTGTTTATATATTTGTAGTTCTCGATTTTTTACTTTTATTTCATTTAATTTTTCCAGTTTTTCAATTTGCTCACTTTTGAATCGGGCATTGGATATCAATTGATATGCGCCATTTAGTTTTATTTCTTTTGCAGTTACAGCTCATTTCGTATGCTTAAATACATGTTACATAGTTATGGTGTATATATGTTTGTATATATCTATCATGTATATATATGTATATCGATTTGTATATAGTTTTGTGTCATTAGCTTTGCATTTTACTCGTAACTCATTAATATAATATAACATATTTAACACCGTTTTCTTCTGTATTTAAAGCAAAACACAACTTTTTAGCTTAAATGTTTAACATTCTCTCATTAAGTATATCATATTTTTTCTTTTTTTACATTAATGTTTAAGCTTTAGTTACACGTTACTTATTTCTAAGCTGAGATATTTGCTACCTTTTTCAAGAAATGAAATGAATTTCAAATGGGAATTCTACTAGAAATGTTCAATCAGAAAACTGAAAACATACTGAAAAAGTTTCTTTAAGTGGGGAAATTTTAGTTTATCTTAAGCAATTTTCTGGGGTTTGCAATATCTTGGAAGTGTTGATGATTTTGGAAGTCTAAGAACGTAGCGACAATTGTGATTTAAAATACGAGATTGGTTTTATAGCATAGTCAAAATTTATATGACGTACTTATTTTCTCAATTCATATGCAGCTTGAGAGCCTCATTAGCTTAAATCGGTTTAATATAAATTAATTTGAATTATTTTGAAATGAACATTCCCATATGATAGAAACTTACAAATTCTCAATCTAACTCTTTCATTTGTCTGTATATATGCACTATAATTTAAATGATTTTATTTATCGATATGTTTCAGGTTTTTATTTTATTTTGCATTTATAGTTGCATACCTTAAGGCGTTAAAATATCTAACGGTTTGTGTGTATAGAAAAATGCCTTTAGCGTTTAACGCATTAAAAAAATGTTAAAACAATAGTCAATTTAAGCCAACTTAAAATACATCATTTAGGCAAAATTAATTAGCAATTATTTGCACATTAGAAAGTTGAATATGACGATGAATTTTCTTGTACAGGTCTAAGCTAAGTTCATATTTGTTGTGGCTACACTTTGGGTTTCACATTATCATCATTTGCAGCAAGCTCTTTTGGCTTTGTTGCAATCTTTTTGGGGGCGGATCATAACTAGGGTCTTCTTCACTAAGGACTATACGATTACTTGTTAATATTAGTATTAGTATATGTATTGTATGTATCTTCTTTTCTAATTGTGTCTGCTAGTTTGTGTTTCCTTAAGCCTTAACACTAGTAAATATATGGATATGTAGCTCTAAGATACATTTTGCTTTGGCTAACATAAACTTAAGCTAAGCCTAAAGCAAACCTCAGCTCGCAGTGTTATTAACAAAGTTGGTAAGAGTACGAGCCACGCTATAGCCACAATGCTGTTGGCATCGTCGCTCTCCACATTTCCGTCGAGGGCGGGGCCCGGGGGGCTGTCATTTCCTGTTATCGCATTCTGCATTTTATCTAGGAAGGATTTTTGTTCTGATAAACCGATTTCATTCAAATTCGATTGGTATCGCGTATCTTGAGGTTTTTCAATGATGGAATCAAACATGAGAGGCAATAAAAAGAGTTAGTGAAAAGAAATAAGATAAAAGAGAGAAACAGATAGAGGAGAGAGAGAGAGAGAAATGTGTTGTGATAAAGTGAACAAGGTGCCAGGGAGATTATCGCATATTTGGAGTGATCAGATAATCAGATGAACTCTTTCAACTACTCACTTTTATCCTGTCCATATATAGAACGCGTCGAATCGGGATTTCCATAGCCGACATTATTGCTGCCTCCCTCACTCCAATGCGACTCGGTTGTGTAGAGACCCGAAGAGGCTGTCGTTGGCGGATACGAAACTGTAACGGGTGAAAAAGAGAGAGAAATAGTTGAGCTAAATTTACGATATAAAATTTACTCCTTAAATTGACAATTTGGAGTTTGAATTACCATTATTATTATTTTTTTTATCTTTCCTTATTTATCTTATAATTTCTTTAATATACTCTTATTTTTCGTATCATTTGCATGCAAACAATACTCTTTAAAATAACTTTAAATTTGTCAAACTTCTTTTTATTATTTCATTTCTTTTGTTCCTCTCTCTATCACAACTTCCTCTACTAGTTATTTCCATATTAACCACATCCTCCAAATATTAAGCTATTGTTAAAAAAAATATTGGAACGTGATTGGGGCGCCGTTCCATATAATTTTTTTTCCATTGTCATTTATTGTTTATGATAACTTTACATATTTTTGTTTTTGCTCGACAAATGTATTTCAATAATTTGCTGTTGTTGTTATTTGCCAACTAAATTTACATAAAAATTTATCAATTTTGACATTTTCAGCACGTTTCATTCTATTTGATTTTCTTTTATTGAGTTTTATTTGTATTTATTTAAAATTTGCGCTGTCTGTTATTCTGAGCTCACTCCAGTATTTTATACGCCCGAGTTGATTACACAAAATGCTAATTATTTGATATTTTCATTATGTGACAATATGTGCGCCATAATATCTCCCGTTTCCCATCTCACAGCCTCCCACACAATCATAAATTTTCCAACGTCCATATAATTAAAGCTCTCCCTATTTCAGCTTTCCGGCTACATCGTCGACATTTTCAATTAAAGCAAAATTTTAATAATGCCGTCCTCGAAATTTTCTGCTCAATCTGCCAAATCGTAACTGCAATATTCAGTAACTATTTTAAATATGCAAAACCATTTTGATTGTCAAACAGTTTTCGGTTATCATTGTACTTATTGTATTAAATGTTGAAATTTGAGTGCGAAACATCATTAGAACCTAATTAAAGCATTGATTTTGAATCCCTTTAAAATATAAAAATTTAATATTTATAATCTATCAAATATGGGTAGACTGAACAATTAGAATCCTTTTAAATCATTAATTTTGTTTTCTGTCTTAACCTAATTAAAATAATTATTCTATGAATATACTAAAAATATTTGCATTGAGAGATTAACTTATGTATAAATTTCATAGTTTTATTGGAATTAATGAAAACACTCTATATAAAATCAAGTGTAAAGTTTGACTTACAATTGAAGTTCTGATTTCCCCATCAAATTATATGCAGTATTGAATTTTATTTCAACTTTTACTTTTACGCGATTTATTTTTGATTTATTTGTATTCATTTTTAATGCTATTTGTAATTAGACTCTGAGCTACATTTAAGTTAATTGTACAATCTCAAGTTCGCATTGGCTTCACACATTTTTGCCGACTTAAAGCTGCCCTCAGCAAATCCATCACGTAATTAAACTTAAAACGTGATATTAACTCTCAGCTTGAGCTGCAAAAATTGAAGCGTTGCAAAAGTGAAAAAATATATAAAAGTTGTACCATCGAAGGGATAGAAATTTAAGTTTGCCTTGAGGTCGGCAACTCATGTGAGTCAACCGAAGTCCTTGGCCGCAGAGTTTGTGCCCTTTCCACTGCCAAAGGCAAGAAACTTCGGTCACGACAATCCTAGAAGCCAGCCCAGCCAATTCCACACCTCAACCAGAGCACGTGACTTGATTTCCAGTGGCTTGATTATGGCTCTGAGCAGCTGCCATACCACACTTTAACCGGGGTCTTCTGTTTCAGCCAGCAGATGTGGGATGTGGGAAGAGCAAGTCCCAGTAGGGTATTCAAAGGTGTTAAGAATTCGTCTTATCCCCTCCTATTTCGACAGGCGAAGCCCTGAACTGTGCTCGACCGTTGGCCAGCAGCGTGTCAGGCAATTAAGTCAGCCCATTTGTGGGCCATTGTGGTTGAGATTTTCTTTGTTTTTGTTCTGCCTTTTTGTGTGTTGCCCTGCAGAGAGTTGCTTTGTTCGCCTCAATGGATAAATGGCTAAAATTTGTCAATTTGTGTTAAGGCCAATGCGGCAGTTTCTCAAACCTCTCGTTCCACACATTGGACATGAATCTCTTAATTAGCCGAATTGGGCTTAAAGTGGTAACTGGACTCATTAGACGAAAGCTATTTAGTTTCATTCATTTATTTGAGCTTAAAAATGTTGAAATTGGCTGAAATTCAGCATCAATTAAAACATTGTTATTATAATTCTTAATTTTTAATTTGTAAGTGAAACTTATTTCACTGTTTACTCAGTTACTTGCAAACAAACATTGCCAAGAATCCAAACCAAATGCTGACTTTGCATTTCAAGACAAGCTGCACCACGTGACGTATGCGCAACATATTTTGCTCAGCTGCCTGGTGATGTTTTTGCAACTTTTGTTTGGCAAACAATTAAAAATACATTTGTTAGCAACTTTTTCGAGTGAGCCAAGTTCTGAGTGCTTAATGGTGTCGTAGTCATTGCATTTTTGAGTTATTTACTTACCATACAGCCGTATAATTCCATCCGTTTCGCCTCGGGGATTCTTGGCCACACACTTATAGATGCCATCATCGCCGCTTCCCACACCGATAATTGTCAGTTTCATATGCGTTTTATAAGCAGGCACGCCGACACTTGATTCGACTCTGAAAGTGCAGTACAAAATGGAAAATATTCATTAATATTGTATCACATAAGTATGTAATATACAATTAAATACATTGTAAAATGCTGTTTTACTCACTTGTATTTAAATGAATCATGTATGATTGGTCCCTCGCCGCGTGTCCAGTAATTCAAGGACGTGGGATGCGCCTCTGTAAAACATTCGATGGTGACATTGAAACCTTCGGGTGCACCAACCAACTGATGTGGTATGAGCAGCATTGGTGGAACTGTAAAAATAATAGATATAATAACAAAATTACAACAACTTCTAAACAGCTTAATTTATTTGGTTATTATTAAAATAAGTTTCAGAAAAATATTTAATGAAAAAAATAAAAAAAAAATGATAATTTATCAATTATTCAGTTGCCAGTTTCCATAAAATAGTCTCTGACTTTTTTGGAATCTCGACACTTTATTTGACTGTTTGTAAAATTCATTTCCATGAAAATATCTCGAGATTTGTTTATAATTTCTGACTTCTTCATCCTTTAGTTTGTTGAATAAACTTTTAGCATAAAATGCATTAAATATGATGCTATCTTAAAGTCTCTAAATCATGTTAAATCCAAATACCTATCTATATTAATTACTAGTTTATCTTTCTATTAGCTTGATTCTTCATGCCCAAACGCTCATTATTATCAACCCTTTATATGGCTAGTTTACATGTTGATATAAAACCAGATCTGCCATTCACAGTAATCTAAAGAGTATTCAATGTGTTTTTGTTTAGCTCGTTGCTAAACACTTCAGCCCAGTTAATGAGCACTCACCTCACTTAACCCGTTGACAAGTTAATTAAGTTGCGCATTTTGTCACACTTAAGCCGCGTGATACTTAATACACTTTTGATTAAGGATACTAAAAAATAACAGGACTGAAGTGGAAGCAGAGCACGCCCATCAAAAGGTGGCCGTAAGCTCAGATGCTTGACGATACTTTTCATAAACACAAAAACGACGCTAATTTGTGTCCAAGCTGATTAAAATTTCAATTGGTTGGGGGCAAAGGGAATTACCAGCTAACAGAGAGTGTGAGAGCAAGGGAGAGAGGGGAGAAGCTGTGAAAACCCCTTCAGGTTTGAGCCGCAGCTTAATTGTCAGCTCGTGGCGAACATAAATCAACAAAAGGTAAAACAGCCAGCGAAATGACAAGGCAAATGGATGAAAGAAGATACCATTGTCTGTAGCCAGGCACTTTTTATGCCCATCCTAATGATGATGAGAGGCTCGGGCTCAGGCTCTGGATCCAACAATAACTATGGCAAATGCAAAAAAGTTCATTAGTGTTCATTGAATGAAAGCAAAAAAAGAAGAAAACGAAAAACCTGCGACTCGCATTTAATATCTTAATTAAAACTGTGCGCTGTGGTGCACCTGAAGTGTGGGTAGAGCTTGTCACAGAGATCTCTTTTCATTCTCTTTTTTTTTGCGATCTTTTTGGGGGAAACATTGACAAATTTTTCTATAGGTGTCTTTTATATAATTACAAGGCGCAAGAGCTCAACAGATGCACGCAAACAACAAACAGACCGAAAGACGGAGGACGAAGGACTGAAAAACAAGCCAAGCAAAATACTGAATAATGCTATTCATAAGATTTTTCATGAGATGCATTCGCTGAGAGGAAAAATAGTTTCCGTATTTTTTTTTTAAGTTTTCTTTTTACCTACTTTGAATGTGTGCAAACTGTAGCGAACTTTCTGCTGGATGAAGAAAAGACACAGCCTCTTGACTTGCAACTTGCCTCTCAATTTAAATGAAAATCAGTTGCATAAAAAATTATACTTAAGATCTGGCCCGACTTTGCATTTGCATAAACCAGAACCAGAACCAGAGACCAGGAATGGAAAAAAAAAACAGAAATAAAAGAAATGTTGGACGAGCCAAACAACTAGAATGTATGCATAAATTGGACTTGAAACTTTGTTTGTCAATATGCAGACAGGAGGGAAAACTTATAAACTTACCAAAATGAATTAAAGAGATTGCTTGGGTTGCTTTCGTTTTGGTCAGAAGATGTCAGCACTTATGGCTATGAAAAATGTTCTAATAACATTATTCAGTCTGCAAACCAAATTAAACTGCAAGTTCTTCAAAGGTCCCAGGACTTGATTCCAATCAAGAAGAGGACAAGTTTTTCCAAGAGTCAGTTGTTGAAATTAAGGTTATCTTTTAAACTGAAGAGCCCTATGAGCAACTGCTGAGATATGACATGAAGTTCTTTCTTGAAATATATAATCTGATATTTGTTACTTAATCAATAGAGTTCTATCTCTACATTCATGGTCATTGCGAGCAGCAAAGGTAGCTACAAAGATGTTCAATTCAATGCATCTTCATGTCTCATTCTCAAGCTGTTTTTGCCAATCACAATGCAATCAGCTCAATGCCATCGTCATCATCATCTTGGCCATTTGCTATTACACTAATTCCGCAAATATTGTGCCAGCTTCCTTTTGTTGCAATCAATTCGTTCTCTTTTCCCATCTCTCTCTCTGTGTTGAACAATGACAAAGGTACACAGAATATAAGTGTAATCCTAGCCCGTAACGAGGCTTCATTAACTGCTAATTTTCAAGTTGTTTACACTCAGCAATGTCACCTTGCAATTTTCTCCAGAACGAGACAGACGAAACTGCCACTCAATGTCCTTCTGACTACTGAGGCGAAAGCAGCAAACCACTCAGCGACTTTCTTCCTTCTCCTTCTCCTCCTCCACAGATCCTTGTGCTGCCAGGCTAAATTATTGTTGACTCAAGTCCTTTTTTTCAGCTACCTGACTCGCCACTGGCCACTTAGCAGCTTCGCTTGCTGCTCTTCTGCTTTCGCCAGCTTCTGTTCGGCTCTCACAATATTGTCGCCACTCAATTGTAATTTAAATCAGTGCCAAGGAGTGGGAAGGATACGCTAAGAGTCGAGTTCTTTTGTGCACGAATATACCCTTTCAGAGGGTATGAAACCATTGTAATGACAACTTTAATCAGCTTTTATAAAGTTGAATTGTGAATGAGAGATATCTCAAAAAATGTTGTACTATAAATTTATTAACATTAAAGTTAATACAATTCAAATGGGAATTAAATCAATTTAATGTATGATTTGTTTTCAATATAATCGAACCAAGATTTGTGAATTTTTTAAGGTAATGTATATACTTCAAATATAAGTGTGCTTAATCTTTGTCATAGTCAACTTTACCTTCATTTTTTGTGCACAGTTAAATGTCAGCCGAATCAGTAAGTATATAAATAAGTATTCCAGTTGCTAGCTGATCTATGTCTGGCCATTGGCATTTTAAAGCTCTGTTAAGCAGCGACAAATTGTATAAAAAGCCACAAGAAATTATATCAATGCTGAAATATCTGGATTGCATACCAAATTAGCTGCTTAAGTTGACGATTTGAAACCCAAACTTGGGACTGGAAGAAACTGGGAATCGCTTTTTACAAGTGGCGTCAGGTTATGGGGTCGTTTGCAGCATATGTTGTGCTTAGGAATACCACTAGTATGTCCTGCTGCTGCACAAGGCAAACAAATCAGTATGCAGTCAGAAATGTAAGAAACAAACTCGTTCAGACACACACACACACAAATAGAGAGAGACTCAGACCGGAAACAGTAGCTGAATTTGTTGCTTCCTGTTTGTTAAGCAACGCACGCCACAATAAACGTACAAATACACAGCAAAATATACCAAACGAGAAAGAACGAGGGAGAAACTTGCAAATAGGAAGACAGAGGGAGAGTGGATGTGTGTGTGTGTGTCCTGACTAAAGGACATATGCAAGCTGTCACAGTTGTTTTAACAAATTGTTCGGGGAGGTTCGACACACACTTTTTCTATGTGCAAAAATGAATTGGAAATTTGTTTCCTTCTGCTTTTCCTACAAATTGTTGAGCAACAAAATTTTTTTTTTTAAAAATCAGCGTTCGATTTGATATTTATTTATACTAAAGCAAAAGTCGCATCTATCCAATACTTTTCTCCTGTTATCATAGTTCGGCTTTGGGAAATGGGCTATTGGAATATCAAGGCGAAAAATCGAAATTGGATTTTGCGGCAGCTCCTTCTGTTGCTGTTGCACAAAGTGCATACAAATTGTGGCATTAAGACAGGCACGAGAATATTTCTGTTAATTGCGTATATAGAGACTGGAGGGAAGACTTCTCAGTTGCCTCACTTGAAGCGGAACTCTAGAAAATCTAGCTAAAAACTTGAAATATTTCTTTAGTTACTCAGTTGAAAAAACACTAATTTATTACAATTAATTGGGATGTAGCTAGCTTAAAGATCAAATTGATTTTTATTTTACTGATACACATTTAGAGTTTAATTTAAATCTAAAACAAATCTTTCTTAAAGAATTTTTATAAAATTAATGCAATTTATTTGTTGAATAAAATTAACTTCTTTGATTATAACATGTTTAGAAAATCTATTTCTAGATTTTTAGTATTTCTTAACCTTTTTGCTGCCCTTTTTGAAGCAAAGCTTCCCCCAATTTCCCCTTGCCCCCTTCTTTTTCGCGTATGTCTGCAGCAATCAAGCATTTGGAGTCGCGTTTTTATGGCTCTGCGCTGCACACGTGTAATTTGTATTGCGCTTTTTTGTAGCTGTCCTGGGAGTTACCAGTTACTGGGCATTGGGTACTATGTGCAGGTTACTGGCTACTGTTGTTGCCCTGTGGCCTCGGGCTTTGTTTGACTGTCGTTGGTTTGTTTTGTTAGCCACCAAGCGAATGTCGTGTACAAAACAAAAATAGATTTATGCTTGCGGCATTTTTAAGTGACAGCAAACGAGCAAATTTGTGTGACGACTCAGCTGCCCCCGTCCGCCCACTGCCACGCCCCCTCGCCAATTGTTGCCTGCCTTTCAGCTGACATGACAGCATACGGACAACATGTGATGTGACTGTCGCTTGTAATAAATCTTAAAAAGAACTGCACAGTGATTTTGAGTTTCAGTTTGTTTCTTTTATATGTATATATCACATTTTTTCTGATATTTTACAAACTGGTGCGGCAGCCACAAGTGGCATCACAAATTGCAATCACCCAGGCACATTGGGCTGTAGAAACCAATTGTTGGGCAGCCACTATTTGATTGCTAAAAATAATATAATATTGTTGTGATTGCAAAATCTGAAGAGTCATTTTTATTGTGAAAACAACTTTAATTATTTTTGAATGCGCATATAAGCTGATTAAAAATCAGCACTAAGCCAACAATTAAATGAAAAATTGCTGAAATATCTATTTAAAAAATAATTTTAACAATATTTTAGTATGAGCTCATAAATTTATTTCAACACTTTAAGATTTGACCAACAGAGTGAGTAAAAATTATATATTACGCAGAAATACACAATAAATTGATGTAAGAGTGTTCTGAATTTAACCAGATGAAGATCTATTATTTATTTTGAAAGAAATAAATTATTTTGAGTAAAATATTAATAAAATAAATGCCAAATTAAGTAATCGAAATGAACATACATATCTAATAATGATAATAATTTTTACTATTTTAGTACAATTGGATCACTTCTTTTGTAATATTTTTTGAAAGAAATTCGATTGCAATTGTGACATCAGAACACAAAGATTTGTGCCACTGTAGATGCCATGCGACCCACAATCAGATCAACTTTAATCCGCAGCCGCGAGATGGAAATATGAGTTGCCAGGACAACAGAGCAAATAACACACGTACTCGTATCGTCCACTTCCACCTTCAAGTCCACTAAAATCCGACTCTTCAAATTTATAAAGGTACTTTTTTTCGTAGGCAACAAACGTTGTTGGTCAACACACGTAACACATAACGAAAAATAAATTGAAAATCGCTGTCGAACTGAAGCCCAATGCATAAACTATAAAACTCTGTTTAGTTTTTGGTCAATTTTTTGTGTTTTTTTATAAAAATCTCATCGTGTTGTTTGTGTTAACAAAATTGTTAACTCAGCTCACAGCGAGTGCTTAGTAAATGTTGGAAAAATATGGTCATAGAGACAGAGAGAGAAAGAGAGATGGAGCTAAAAGTCACTTTATCATTTTGGCATGACAAACAGTCAGAAAGCTGCCCCGTTGTACTCACAGTCCACGCTGACTTTGATGCGCTTGGAAACCGTGGGGGGAACCCCATTGGATGCAATGCAGAGATAGGCACCCATGTCCAGGCGAGAGATGCGGGTTATCTCCAGCGTATCTCCCTCCCATTCGTTGACTGCAATAAGAGAGAAGTGAGAAGCGAGATGTGAGAAGTTGAGAGGGGAAAAGGGAAATGCTGTTAAATGATTGATGCTCAATGGAGCCTGTCCGATGCGTTTCCACTTACCTATGTGATTCTTATTGATGGCTATGCGCGAATTATCATCACGCTTCCATTTGATAATGGGTCGGGGACTGCCGCTGGCCCGACATCTCAGCGAAATGTTGGCACCCTCGCGAACTATGACATCGCTCGAGCTCAGCGAGTCATCGATGTTCGGTGGCACTGTAAATAGTTAGTGCAATGTTTAATGTGGTGAGTGTAGTATCAAAATATCGTAATTTATTCACAAATCAAGCTAAATTGTTATAGCCATAAACCGCTTAAAAATCAACAAAACAATCCCGGTCCACATTCAACTGGTAATCGTGAAAGCCATTTAAGATTAAAGTTCCCAACACACAAACATACATATATGTATATATAAACATAATATCGTAAATATTTGCCACCATTGAAATGCATTGTTGAACCCAATATAATGGATACTCCGAAAATGCAGTGCAGTGCAGTTGCATTTTAAACGGCAGTTTAAATAGGTGATAAATTGCATTGTTTGTTGGCGTCAATTTGGCTGCAACAGGAAATTGCAATTTCAATTGCTATTGAAATGTTTTCAATTTCAATACGCAGCGTTCGATATTCATTTCACAATTATTTCAATAATTGTGCAATCAATGTACAATATGAATGCTATTTTGGTACAAGTTAATTCGAAAGTTAGAGCCACTTTGAAAGTATTAGCCATTTAAGAAATATGAAATGTTTTTCTGAAAAAATGTTATTGCCTAATTTGTAAAAAATAGATAATTTGATAGTTCATTAAATTTAAATTTGTAAAATTTGTATTTTTCTATTTTTAACTATAAAAAGAGTTTTAAATAAATGTTTATAAACACAGTTTTATTTTTCAGCTCTTTATATAAAAAAGGTCTATTTATAAAAAGAGTTTTAATTAAATGTTTAAGAACACAGTTTTATTTTTCAGCTCTTTATATAAAAGAGCTCTATTTATAAAAAGAGTTTTAATTAAATGTTTAAGAACACAGTTTTATATTTTAGCTCTTTTAATTTAAAGCATTTGACCCTCGGATATTAAATCGTTACAAGTAACGTACATTTATCTTTTTTTTACTAAATTTTGCAAAATATAAAAAGATCAATAACATTTTTTTATTTCGTCTACTGATTTTATGTGAATAATACAATTAAGAGCAGCCTGATGATCCATACAAATACGAGTATAACTGAAAAATTTATTTGATATTCCCTTTAAAAAGTCAGAAGCAGCTCAGTGATCCTTTCTATCTAAATCAATTAGGTTGATATCAGGGACTATGAAATGACATTATCAGTATTCGAATTTTTAAATTATATAGAGTCAGAATATCGAAAAGAGTTCCAGAAATTTATATTTCGAGTAGTGAAATTTTGAAAGTATTTTGGCAAGGCATCTGCTAGTCGGGCTGTCTAAGCTTTAGCATTCTGGGCTAGCGCACATTTTGATTAGAGAACTATTTTAAAATGCTAATATTTAGCATCGAATAATTTGTTTCACACATTTCATTTAAATATATTTTTTGGCGTTTGCGTAATTCCTTTTATTGTTGTATACGAGCTCTTGTACAAGTGTGAGTTTAATTTTTTTTAATTAAAAAACTGCGCTGCCGTTTGGCTGAATATCGCATGCATTTTTAATAATTTGTTTGTTTGCCAGCCAGGAAAATAATTCCGCCTGGGTAAAAGATTCACTGAACTGTGCACTGGACACACACATACACACACACACACATATATACACACAAACAACAAATTTTGCTTTCGGCTTCTTCAGTTGCCTGCTTTTTGTTTTCTCGCTCTTTCATTTTGGCCTCTGTCCTGGCTTATGTGAGTTTTCCGCGCTTTAAGGCAAATAAATTATTTTTTAATTCATCGCGTATTTGAACAGGATTTTCGTGTGGCACTTGCCTCGACTTTTGTCTACCTTTGGGGCATTCTGCAGCTTGTTGGTTGCCCAAGCGATGATTAGATTTTACGTTTCAAACTCACCTACAACATTCAGATAGCCAAACTGTGTTTTCGCCGTCACCGTGTTGATCTGACACATGTAACGACCCTTGTCCTCCTCGTGCACATTGTTGATGTGCAGATACCAGGTGCGATGACGATCGTGCTTGTCGTGCGTGACACTAATGCGCGGATTGCGCGTGATCACGTGATTGTGCACCGTCAATATGGCTGATTGTTCAAAGTGCATCCAAGCCACCTGAAAAGAGCAAAAGGTAAAACGCATGGTTACAATTAGAAACATTTTATTTCGTTGTTGATAATGTAAAATAAAATAATAACATCAATTTAATTTCAGCTGTAAGATAATGCAAAAAATATATACAGGGGTGCCACAGAAATCGCTTTCGCTTGAATTTCACTTAAATTTGTATGCAATTTAATTGAATTTCACTTTAATGTCTATAAAATTTAAGTGAAATTCAAACGAAACCGATTTCTGCGGCACCCCTGATATATATTTAATTTGAATACCCTCAATGGAATATAATTCATTTTACACACATAATGAATATCGTCCAGTTAATTAAGCAAAATTATACTATCAGTTCTGTTTGAACAACCCCTTGATAAAACTTCTGCTCGCTCAAATTTAATCAAAGCACGAACATAACGGAAAATGAAAAGAATTCCGAGTAACTATATCAACCATCAACTGTATAAAAATAACATGGAAAATGTAAAATGTGAAGTGATTAAGTAATTACGCAGCTAATGAGCGATAATGATTTGATTTGTCTAAAGGAAACACCGATTGATGGGATTATATATGTATGTGCAGAAGAGACAGAGATAGAAAAGGGACAGATAAAGATAAGGTAACTGAGAGCACAGAATAAGTATATGTGCATCAAAAGTGAAAGACATATCAAAAGTCAACTAATTAGTAGCTTGGATTGCGCATACGCCATGTGAGCAAAACTTTGTGATGATTTACACAAAGAGGCGAGCCATAACGAGCAGCTTTTTAAAATCCACAGAAATTGCAGTTAATCCCAAAAAAAGATCAAGCACTAGTTGGATTCACTATTTTAAACACATCATTACCGTGAAAGTGGAAACACGGCTATGAATATCAAAAGCACTTCAATTGATGCAGCGAACGTCTTAGAGCATCATTACGGAGTACTCCAAAAGCTGGCTCAAGTAGCTCAGGCCAACGGGCTGACTAGCAGACAGAGAGAGAGAAAGAGTGAGAGAGAGAGAAATAGAAAGAGATTGCTAGTTACACTAACAAGACGACTGGGGCCACCTGATATCTTGACTGTATTTTGGCTTGGCAATTCGCAGTATCCAGGAAATAGAATCAAATTGAGGTGTAAATGAGAGCAACAAGAATACGAGCGACCGATGACGATGACGGCGACAAAGCGTCGCACACGTGGAACGTGCATGGCATTCTGTAAATAAAATGCCAGCCAGAAAACGGTTAAAAAAAAAACAGGGAGATGAAGGAACGAAGGAGCTGCTCCCAAAAGCAGGTAGCAAAAAGCTTAGCCCGAGTCGCTTTGGCTGATGGCATGTTTAAGTAGCTCTGTCTGTGCGAGTAAGATTACCCCCTCTCTCTATCCTTATTTCTCCCTATTCGTATCCCTCTTTCTTCTCAGTGACTGGCAGCTTCGTTACTTGTATTGCATGCGTGTAATTCATAGCTATCACCGCACACTTTCACGCCCCGGACATGAAACCGGTTCAGTTTATTTTTATATGCGACACTATGATGCAATTTTCTCGCTTCCGCTTTTTGCCAAACGCTTCTGGGTTTTCCATTTTTTCTTCCTACTTTCATTTTTTTGTTATTCTGTTATATTTTTTCCTGCAGATGCTGAGCTGTGAAATTGCAACCGAGTACGTGTGCACATTGAGGTCTAACCCGAGTATGTTGCATGTCGTTAAATGTTATTAAATAGTTTTTAAAGGTTGACTAAAAGCGGGTGGAAGTGGGAGACGACCACTGAATGCATTTATAAACCGTCCACAGGTATGCTAAATTTGCTGAGTACCTCGGAAGGTAAGATGCCTAGCCAGATATAGAATTCAGTTTATTTGTAGTTGTAAGTTCCAAATGTGGTAAGTTCTTTTTGTTATAATAAGCAACCAAATTATAATTAAAGATGTTTATTTGTAGACTGTAAATTAAAAGCAGCTGTTACAAGCATTAAACAACTTAGTTGCAAATATACCAGGCTTACAATCATTACCTTTTTTTTGCTTTTACGTATATTTTTCTTAAACAGCATTTTAAATGTATTGAATGAATAATTAAAATTAAAATTTAATCATATAATATTTATTTAACTGTCTGATTCACTGACCTTATATGAGCCAAGATTCTTCACCGAGCAACCCAATTTGACATTACGTCCAGCAGGTACAGTTACATTTTCGATGTATTCAGTAAATTCGGGTTCTTCAACAACAACTGGAAAAGAAGAGAAGTTACTTTAATATAGTGTACTTTCAATTTTGTTTACTTGCCAACTATCGAAATGCAATTTTAATAAAATTTATAAAAACTGCTGCACAAAATGATCAAATATTATTAAATAGAGATAGAGTAACAACGAAAAGAACACAAAAAAAGTCAATATAAAAAAATAAAAAAATTGACTTTTTTTACAACCAACAATATAATAGGGTCATAGAGTGTGTGTGCAATATTTGCCTTGAAAATCAACAAGTTTTATATTATCACGCATCGCTTCTTCTTTTTTATTCCTTTTATAAATTTATTCGCTTCCAACTCGAATTTTCGCTATTGAATTTGAGTTTCCGTCACAGCTTTCATTTAATTTTTAATGACCATTAAATTGTTTAAATACATTTAATTGCTGTGAAAGCCGCAGCAAAAATCTTTTCAGAATCCTTTTCAATTGTACAGCCATTAAAAGTGTAAAATAAAGATAGCTTTACTTCCGAACGATGCTTGAATACTCTTTGACGTATATAAAAAGTTAAAAAAGTGAAAAGAATAATGCGTTTTTAATTGTGTTCTATTTTTACAGAATTTACTAACTTATTTACAATAACATTGAAACCTTGGTACAGCGCTTATTGTCCTACTTTATGACCGTTTTATTAATTTTGGTTTGCTTTAATAATTAAGACTTCATGTTGGCATTAAAATACTCGTAGCAGAGCAAATATTAATCAGAGCAATGTTTGCATAATTTAATTCAATTGCTTTGAATCGAGCATAAATAAAATTTCGTTGCAATTCAATTAGCATGTTAGCATTGCAATTATTAAATCACATTGCCGCTAGGCAGTTAATTAATATTAGTTAAAATTTAGGAAAATATGTATACTGATTAGTTTGAGAAGGAAAACTTTAGTATAAACTATTTGCAACTGATTTCTGTATACTTCCCTTTACTTTGATGGCAGAAATATAAACTTCAAACGAATTAACATTTTTTTTGTTTCAATAATAGTTGTTATAAAACACTGTTGTTTTTCAGTGAGATGCCTTGAGATATTCCAACCTTTGTAATAACTGAATGACTTTGTTAAAAATTATCTGGTATTTATTTAAATAATATTCTACTGAGATTTTTCTTTTTACATTAATAGTCAAAAGAACTTTTCATTCACAAAGCATTTTAAATGTAATTCATGCAAATACTATTGGCATAATTTAATTTCTTGTGCATTTTGGCGTACGCCCGAAAGTATGCTCCAGTCTAATTAGATATTTATTATGCCCGCCAGACACACACACACACTCAAGTACTCACACATTAAGAATTATGTAATATTACATAGTGCACAAGGCAGAAGTCAATACAATTTGCTCTGCCAACTGCAACTGCCCCTTGGGTGTAAACACACACACACACACAAGCGCAAGTAAACAAACGCTCAAGCACACACACACAAACACACACACATATGTGTACGCACTCATGCATGAGCAGTTGGTAAACATTTGACATATTGCGTTGACCACGCCCACAAACATGTACATATGTTGCCTTCTAATTATTAGGCAACAACAGCAACAAAAGTTGCATAAATTAGGCAGAACTCAAGGCGAATTTAACCATGACATTCACATTCACTTACGCATTCACATTCCCATTCACATTCCCATTCACTTTTTGTGCACTTGAATTGGAAAACAAGGAAGAAGAGCAACAAACTGGAAAAAAGAAATGCTAAAACTGACGTTGCAACTCAAGCGTGCAACCTTTTTTTGCAGCTGCGTCAAATTCTCTGCATAATCATGGGATTCCAACCAGCTGCAATTTTCGCGCCAGAGCGCGTGTTTGCATTTAAATTCTGCGAGGCCCACAAAACATTTCCCCTCTCTCTTCTCCAACTACTTTCCCTGGAAGAGAGGATCCACTACGCTGAGCTAACTAGACGACTCACAGATGACCTGCCGACAAGGAATAATTAAATAAATAAAAATAAATAAAACACTTAATTGCAAAAGGTTTATCTTGAGAATTGTGCTCTTAGAGAAGAACTCAAAATAAATTTATTAGAATTTATTTTCTTTAAGTAAAGACCTCATTATACTAAACTTTCTTTCTATGTATTCCGAACTGCACATCATAGATTATGGAAAACTTTTCTCATTACTAAATTTAGGTTAATATTATTTTTAGAGCCTTAAGCAATTATGAGAATATCTTTTTTGGCAAAATAATAACATGATAAATATTTCTTAATTATAAGTATAATCGAACTATATTCAATTGAATTAAGCTAAACTTTAAATATTAATATTTTATTATAAGTTGGACCTATGATTTCCAAACTCCTAAACAAATGTACAATATAATTAATGAAATAAAAAAGAACACATTTATGTTGTGAAAAGCCTAAACATAATTGTGATGATACATATTATCATGTAGCTGCCAAGCTCATATGCATTTTCATTGTCGCTTCTTCTGGATATCAACCCAATATGCCCGCTTTTGACATCTTTATGTCTGGCATTGCATAAAAAGTTGGCAATGATATTGGCCAGCAGCAGTTGATGGGCTTGGATGAGGAAGAGCAAGTGGGAGTGAAAGCGGAAGCGCAAGAGGGAACTACAAATTGGGGAACTACAGAGAACACGGCAATGGAATGATGACGCGGTTCTCTTGATGTCGCCTGTTGCGACATAAATTGCGTTGCCTGAATAAAATTTTGCGCACAGTTGAGCGACATTTGTGTTGGTTTTTGTTACTCTTTCCCCTCCAGCTCAGCCTTTCTCTCTCTCTGGTGACTCTGACTGCACCTGAGAACAATGACAGACGGGTGGCAATGGGTTGGGTGGGGGAATATTCATATGGAGCGACTATGGCCCTGAGCTCTGTCACCGATTTCATTTTTTCACGCCACATACATACTGATATTCGTATCTGTGCAGCTGCTGGCTTTCAATTTTTGGCATATAGCCGTGTATCACTTATGACCCGCGGCGACATTGGACCAACCTACAGCTGCCACTACCCCGAACTCTCCAATCTGTCTCGTATCTCTATCTCTGCATCTCGTATCTCCATCTCCGTTTCTCTGGCAGTGCCTGCGAGCAGAGTGTTATTGATGGCATCTGACTCTCGTTTCAGCCGCGGGCAACTGGCATAAAGATAACCAAGATAAGTACGCCAAATTACACTGTACAACAAATTACGAAATCACCAGAAATTATATTGCTATTGGACTGTAAACATGAACATTTAAGTATTTAACGCAAAATCTCAATCAATTTTCAACTCTTTTCATTCAATTTCAACGGGTGTAAAATTTATACAGTTTTTTTCAGATATATTTTATTCATGATTATAAAGTGATTCTCAGAGCACGAGTATAAATAAAATTTGTGAAATGACAAAAAAAATAAAGCTTCAATGACTGTTTTATGTTGAAGGTGCTAAATAAAGAAATAAAATAAAAATTTAAAAGTGTAAGCAAATACAACATTACCACATTTAGTGTTTTAATAAATATTCTTAAAAGTTATATATTTATTTTGTGTTTGAGCAAATAAAAATGAAATTTATATAAATACGCCCAAGATATAAAAATTAAAAATATAATTAATCTTTGTATAATACAAAAATTGTGTAAAATATTCCTAAGATTTAATTTATTAAGAATATAATGAAATTGTTGGGCGTTGGGAGTACTTACTGTTTAAATTCGATGTTGGCACGTTGGGCA
This sequence comes from Drosophila recens, assembly GCA_037043495.1. Lineage (NCBI taxonomy): Eukaryota > Metazoa > Arthropoda > Insecta > Diptera > Drosophilidae > Drosophila > Drosophila recens. The sequence goes on from JBAMBJ010001627.1 coordinate 22,947, forward strand.
CACCGCCGGCAACAATTACGCCATTGCTGCCGAGAATGGTGTTGCCATTGGCGGTGACACCACCGCCAGTTGCTGGTGACGTTGATTTGCTGCTGCTGCTGCTGCCACTTGTGTGCTTAGCGTTGTTGTTGCTGTTGCCGGAGGCGCCGCCGCCGCCGTTGACGCTTCCGTTGAGGATTTGCGGCAAGATGATCTTATTGGTGGAGTCCCCCGCTGTTGCCGTTAGCACTAGGAGGGCCCCAATTAGATGCCAAGACGGCAGCAACATCAACTCGCCGTTGTCTTGCCACTTTCCCCAGCCAGGAGCACCACCGATGGCCTCGTGGCTTGGCTAAAGAGCATCTCTCTAGGAGCTCGGCTCCCCTATCTCCGATCAAACTGCCCTCGGCGTTTCTTTCAATATTTTTGCGTTGCTGTTTTTCACACGACCTTATCTTCAGAGTTTCATATTACCATTTTTAAATTGGAATTCCGAACATCACTTGAGTTTGTAGTTGATCTTTGTAGATTTTTGCTTGTTTATCTAAAAATTAGTTTAACAATGAATAGTCTATTTTTTAAGCTCAAATTCTAATTGCTCAAATCTGTAGCCGTTTGTTCCTAATCCACTTATCACTCATGAAAACCACCCAACAATTATAAAGCAACCGCTCAAAAATAAAGCAAATTTAGTTAAACAATTAAATAATAATTTGAGCAAACATAAAAAATGGTTGCTGCTAAACACATTTTATTAATTTAATTACAAACACTTTGTCAAACTCGTAAAAAAGTGCATAAAATTTGTTGCTCCTTCAGTTTGACATCCAATTTTTTGTGTGTGGTGAATCTGTTTTTGTCTATGCCAAAACGTCATCATGTGTGTGCCAACTGGGGGCAAAGTGGGGCGATGGGGGGTGGAAAATTGCTTAATTTCATAAGCAAGCCATAAGGGAGAAAGTTTTGTGCGTTTTGTGTGTTCCGCAAGCTGTGGACCAGAACCCGAAGGCGACACGCTTAAAAGCCATAAAAAAGTATGGATGCCATACAGACAGAAAGTTTTTCTTCCGTTTCCTTTTTTTGTTATTTTTTTTTTGAAAATTTGAGAAGATCGCCAACAACACGCACGACACATAAAATGTTTCATAAATTAAACGCTGAGAAAGTTGTTGGCAGGGACAAAGTTAACCAGCAATGTAAGAAGTCAATGCAAACTTATGTTAAACATAAATAAAAACAGCTTTCTAATTAATTGCCAGCTCTTCCACATATGAATTTCACTCACTGTGCACTGCTTGCATTCCATTGCACTGTATAGTTTTGAAAGTGCTTTCTTCTGGCAGAGATTTACAAAGCTTAAATAAGTACAAACCATAGTAAAAATAAATTCCGTAACTAATATAAATAAAGTGTTGCTATTTCAATCTGCTTTCAGTCTTTATAAGTCGCCGTTAGATGGAACTATTGCTGCAGTTCTATAAAGATGGTCAAGTTATATAATTAGATGGCAGTGAGTTTGCTGTTCTCAATTTGTGCCTATCCATCTGTGTTGTGCAAAAATATAAAATACTGAAAATAATGCGATATTTTCACCAATACTGCTAGTTGACGGCTGGCGAAATTAAAAAGTCTTTCAGTTGGATGACAAATATAGTATGTTTGTGGCAAGCAATATTAACATATTGCCAGAGTACCTGCAACAGTCACGTAAACTATTTTACAGCCTACCTAGAAATGTGGATCTCGGAAACTTCTCAGCTGCTAGCCAAATAATAAATGACTGGGTAGCCAAGGACAAGGACAGATAATACAATCACCAAGATAATTGGCCAAGCTGATAAGCACATGAAAACCCTATTGCTTAGTGAGATTTACTTTAAAGGTTCTTGGAAATACCCTTTTGAAAGCAGCCTGACACGAAAAGTCGCTTTTTATATTCTTCAAGCTGATGAAGACAATCGGACAATCCAAGTAGGTGTGATGTCTTAAAAAGGTCGACTTAGATTAAAAATAATTAAACAGCTGGAAGATATGTCCTTGGAACTGCCACTCGAAAGCTCCATTTGTTCTATTTATGGTTATTCTTTATCCAAAATCGGCCTTTGGAATCGATAAGATAGTTTCGAATTTTTATCAACTTGACGTCGGCCCAAATTAAAAAAAAATGTCAATCTACAACTGCTGTCTGCTGTAAAAAGGCAAATCTCACAGCAATGGCCAATTCTGAAGAAGATATCGAGATCAGCTCAGTTCTCCAGAGAGCTGTTACTCAGGTAGATGAAGAAGGATCTAAAGTCCAAAAAATTTCGTATTTATTGCCACTTTGTAGTATTTAAGCAGAGCTCTGTATTTAAGTAATATTTACTTATTTCAGAAATACCATTTACATACATCAATTTTCCCAATATTGAGACTCATGTTAGTGTTAATCATCCATTCGTATTTTTAGTCGAAGACGACGATATAGTTTATTTGGCCGGTCGCGTTAAAATGAAATAAAAATTATTTGTATACTACACTGAAAATAAAGACCACTTTCTAAAATCAAGAACATTCATCTTAAAAATTTTGGTCTTGAAATAAGAATATTTTAAGACCAAAGTACTAAAACTAAGAATATTAATCTTGAAAATCGTAAGTTCTTAACATAAGAATAAAATTCTCAGTTTTAAATATTTTGTTCTTAATATAAGACCATTTTAAGACCAATTTACTAAAACTAAGAATATTATTCTAAAAAAGGTTAAGTTCTTAATGTAAGAATAAAAATCTTAGATCTGAGATCTTTTTCTTTTAAAATAAGAACAAAAATCTTAAAATATTTTCACTTCTTGAGACCAATAATTCACAACTGGTTCTGGCTTCTCAAAGATGACATTAGGTTTGGATCGCTGGTCAAGTCAGCACAACGGTACTGATGATAGAGATCGGCATCTCTTGAAACAGCTGTATACCGAGCCATGCTCCTTGCGTTCTGCAAGTGTGTTTTTTTTTTTTGTTTAGTGTCATATGGACATCACTAGACCTCAAGCTAACTAAAAATTACTTTATTCTTCTTAAGATGTTGAGAAGCTTAATCTTAATTTGAGATTTTTTGTCTTGAGTATTCAAAACTTTTTGGTCTTAAAATAAGAACACATAATCTTAAAAAAATAATAAGTTTTATTCTTATAATAAGATTTGTGGTCTTGAAAATATAAGAATTTATTGTCTTAAAAATAAGAACTTGGTCTTAATTAAAATGTTCTTAGAATCAAGATGTGTTTTCTTATTTCAAGATTTTCATGTTCTCGACGCATTTTTTAGACCAATGTTCTTAATTCTGAGACCAAAATCTTGATTTTAGATTCTTTTTTTTATCAGTGTATATTTCTCATTCTTCTTTAAATCTATATATATAAAACTCTTTGTCCTGACTGACTCACTGACTGAGAATCAACGTGTAGCCTAAACGGTAAAAGATAGAAAGCTGAAATTTGCACACAACATAGATGAGATAATTTCATCGTGCAATAAGAAGGCGTTTTGCGAAATTCGACCTCTAAGTGGGTTAAATCGTGGTCAAAGGTCACGGAATTGCTTAGTATGAAAAACTTTTTTGTTTCTTAAGATATCTCTACCAAACTCACAGATTGTATGTTTAGGACTGTTTCTTACATTCTGACCAAATTTGGTCAAACTCGGGTGACTATATTATATAGCTGCCATAGGAACAATCGGATGCAAAATAACCTTTAGTATGAACAACTTTTTTGTTTCTTAAGATATATCAACCAAACTCACAGATTGTATGTTTGGGACTGTCCTTTACATTCTGACTAAACTTGATTGAAATCGGATGGCTATATCATATAGCTGCCATAGGAACAATCGGATGCAAAATAACCTTTAGTATGAAAAACTTTTTTGTTTCTTAAGATATCTTAACCAAACTTACAGATTTTATGTCTGGGACTGTACTTTACATTCTGACCAAATTTGGTCAAAGACGGGTGACTATATCATATAGCTGCCATAGGAACAATCGGATGCAAAATATCCTTTAGTATGAAAAACATTTTTGTTTCTTAAGATATATCAACCAAACTCACAGATTGTATGTTTGGGACTGTTCTTTACATTCTGACCAAACTTGGTTGAAATCGGATGACTATATTATATAGCTGCCATAGGATCAATCGGATTCAAATTATCCTTTAGAATCAAAAACTCTGTTGTTGTATGAGATATTCTTAGAAAATTCACACATTAACTCTTTTTGCTAAATTTTGAATTTTCCTCAATTTTAGCTTTTTCCCGCCAAATTTGGCTATTTCCCGCCAAATCTGAATTTTTCCCGCCAAATCACTAAATCTGACTTTTAGCCAAAGTTCAATTGCAAGGAAGAAACATTAAAACCGCGGACAGCGGAAGTTGAATATTTCCGTTTATTTTTACAAAGAATGCTATATTATATAAATTTGCTAAAGCGGTCTACTAAGGACCTTCTTTTCAATTTTGCGAGCGAAGCGAGCAGGGGACGGACCCTCTTATGTTGTTTTAATTTGGACAACTAAAAAAGCTCTTTTAAATTTTTGCGAGCGAAGCGAGCTGCGGGTTGGCGAGCGAAGCGATCAGTTGAAGTTTGTTAAGCTGGACACAAAAGACCTTCTTTTCAATTTTGCGAGCGAAGCGAGCGGGGGTTGGCGAGCGAAGCGAGCAGGGGGCGGAGCCCCCTAGTTATGTATAAAACTATACATTTTCTGAACCTTTCTGAAATCCATAAGAAATACATAATTGCAACTGAATGATTATTAAAATTATTTCTCTTTGTTGATGTTCAAATTTTACTTTTGTGCTCATATTTTTAAATATAATTTTTTCTGGAATTGGGGCAGCACAATATCCATCTATAGCCTACAGGTAAGAAATAGTGTCGTACACCTTTATATGCACTCGCAGATAGCTTAAACCATACATCAATTGGCCGCCAGGGGGCGCTGCAGAGCTGTAACGCTGTAAACTTGGGGGCAAATCTTTATGGCTGTTTGAGTTTTGGTTTGGCGAAAGGGTTTTCGTTTCGATTTCCTTTTTTACAGTGGCTAAAACTTTGTGCGGCACGTGCAGTTGGGGACTGCAAAAAGAGGCGTGGCATGCGGAATATGGCGGCTTACACTGGCATAATATTTTGCCAAACTTTATTGAATTCCCAGGCAAATCTGCGTGGCATCTGTAAGGTTGCCCAGAACTAGAGCAAGCCGAGTCGAGCCGGAAGGGAATTGCAGGCACAAGTTGGTAGACAGCAAACAATCGGCATGGCGAGCCAGGGAAAGCAACTTGGGAGAGAGTGGGAGGGAGAGCAGTGCATTGAAAGCAAATTTATGGACCCAAAGTCATATGGAAAACTCGAGAATTAAGCAATTTTTGCGTATGTACATACTACTTTCTGGATTTTTTGTAGGTTGCATTTTCAGTGAGGCTAAACAAATGGGAAACTTGTTATTAGAATACCGAAAGAAGTAGGCGAAAGCTGGAAAGCTAGCAAAGGCATATTCAAACTGAAAAAGTAAATATCAGAATTGATATCGAAGAGGGAAGCTGAATTTAAAGCAAATCAAATATTGCGAACAAATTGAATAATTCAGGCGACTTGGTAGTTAAAAACTTAAAAAATATTATTCAGAATAATAAACAAAATAATTTAAAATATTAAAATAAATATTAAGTATTGAATCAATTTATTAAACAAGTTTTAAATCGAATTTTCATGATAAACTCAGCAAAATAGTTTGTGTTTATAAATAGTAATAGTTTATTGATTTATTCACTATCATTTACGGGCTTAAATGCAATTGTCTTTTAATTAAATATACAATGAAAAGGAAACCAATTAGTTTCATAATCATAATTAGCAGCTTTTATTTAAAGTCAGCGTTGTGTAATTGAAACTTGTGTGAGTTTTCATTGCATAATTTTATCATAGCTCCAAAGAACAATCAAATCAATGCAGCGAGTGCCCACAAAACCCAAATGGAAATAGAGTAAACTCACGTAATCAAGCTTGTACTCGTACTCAAAGTCGAAATAGGAATGGGACTCGATACTGTATGAGTACGAGTACGAGTACAAAACTGGACAATGCCAAACATGTGACCAATTAGCGCCAAAATGCTGCAAGACAGCCATGGGCCATTGGTTTGTGATGTGGCCAGAAGGTGGAAAGATGGGAAAGTGGGAAAATGGGAAGGCAGACAGGTTGGGAATGCAACTCGGCAAGTTGTCAGGACGGACAGACAAAAAGTAGGTCCGCAGTGCAAACAGAAATCGAATGCCGCATTGGCATCCATTAGTTAGTCATGTCGGGGACACGGTTTAATTTCAGCATTTCACCTTTTTCTCCATTTCTCTCTCGCCGCTCTCGTCTTTTAGCCTAATTAAAAGGATTCCGTACATGTGTGAGGCATATGCGAAAAAGAGAAACAGAAAGAGGGACAACGAGTGTGAGAGTGAGACGGAAAGCGAATATTTATAGCGTAGAATTGAATTAATTTCTCTTGCAGATTGTCATGGCTATGTTGAAGCTATTTACAGAGCTTCCCAATGTTTCCTCCAAAAATATCAAAAAAACAAACAAGCGACAACACATTGTGTAAATTGTAAACAGCAAAAAATAAAATAATAAGCCGGGGCCCAACCGACCCTCAGGGCGTGGGTGTGGGCGTGGGTGTGGGCGTGGGTGTGGGCGTGGGCGTGGCAAATGACCAGCCTAAGTGGACTCGCCCCGTGGCCTTTTTGGTAATGTGGCCTAAGCCACAGCCGCTAAACGCTGACAGCTTTTGGCTTTCAACACTGCGACATTTGAGTCTGTGAATCACAAGTGAGGGACGACAAAGGGACTGAGGGATTCAATGGACTTATGGCAAGCCACGAACAAAGAAATTACCATTTGTTGAAGTGGGTTCTACTTTAATGTAGCGCAGGCTAAGCCACTTTTTCAGGTATCTCGAAATTTTCAGCAATTTTTAAGGCTTTTATTATCATAATAATAATACGGTAAAGAACTGTGCGCAATTCTGATCAGAAAATCAAGTGCACATGTTGAACAAATTCTGCTGCTACCAGGTATTCAACACCCATCTACAAATTTTGTATTTTTACCATTATTTGTTTACGATTTATTGTTAAACATTAAGTTTGTCAATATTTAGTGCTTACAATTTGAATATAAATTAAATATGATTATAATTGGTTGAAAAATATTTCCGATTTAATTTAAAATTAAGCTAAATAAAAAAAAGCTCGTTTAAAAATATTGCACAGTAATTATAATTTTTTTTAGTATTTAGTTTGAAATCCTTACCAATAATGCAGTAAACTTAAATTGTTAGTATAAGCAAAAACCAACCCAACAACTCGACTGATAACCTTTACAAATCTATTAGCTTACTATAATTATTTCTGTTCTCTTTGGCTAATTGCGCAGTTCTCTAAATTTTTTGTTCACCTTGACCATAGAACGAAACGGAAGACGAACGAACAATATTTAGATATAAAAAAATTAATTGAAAACGTTAATTTTTTTGTTGCTATATTTAAATTTCGTGCCTGGCACTAGCAGTCAAATATATTTAAGGGTGAAATATCATTTAAGGGTAATTTTTTTTATTTAATTGAATTTAATCTTTTTAATTTTATTGTCCCATCATAAATTAAGAAAAATGTTGCGCGCTTGTCCAAAATATCTTTTATATTTTGATGCATCAGGTAAAGCAAATTGATATTGATAGAAAGTGTCATAGATATTCCAATCTAATAATTTTTTAATGCATCTTCAAGCTTGATTTTTAATATTCTTTGAAAGCTAGTTACACCAATGCTAACAATTTTAATAATCTAAAAATATAATCCTTTTTAAATGTGTGTTTCCGTACCAAGCCAAGAGTTATTTGTTTGTACTTTTGTCAAATAATTTTCAATGCGACAAATACGAGATTTGAGATTCGAAATACAGATACAAATGGAGACATTATGGCCCATTGAGTTGCATCAATAACTTTTCTCCAGTGTCACCCAAAAATAAATTCGCACAATTTGTCGCACTGTGTGTTGTTGGCAGTTCAAAAGGCAATCCCCACCGAAATTTCCAGTCTGTAGCAACTGTGCCCCATCGACATCATCATCATCATCATCAACATCAATGGCAATGGTGGGAACGAGATTGGGATTGGGAATGGGAATGGCATCATATTTTCGCAATTTGTTTGCTTTGCTCTGAACAATTTGTAAATTTGTTACGCCGAAACGATAAACAAAAGAGACAAAAAACTAAAGCGCAATACGCAAAAATCCAACACCAAAGAGAAAACAATAAGCTGCAATGACGTTGGATGGCAAAAAGTTTTGCCTTTGCCCAACAACTGCCATTGATCTGCATTGATGCCAGCAGGCACACTCACACACACACTCACACACACACACACACACGCAGAGAGATGCTAACGGCACACACACACACACAATCACAGAGATATAAACACAATGACACTCAGATACTAACACACACATTACGTATGCAGTTTTCAAGCTGCTCTCCAGGAACTTTGATATCTCTCTCCTCTCTCTTTGTTCTTCATTCCATCTATCTGTTTCTCTTTCTCACTCTCTCTCTTTTTCTTTGTGTTTGCACTGGGTTAATGTATTTTTAAGCTAAATTCTTTGTTTATATTTGCTTTAGTGTTGTCGGTCCTGTTTTGTGCCCGTTGCAGTCGCATCAACTGCATCTCTGATTCGAGTCTGGAAGAACTCTTCACTTCCACTTCCGCCTCCATCCCATCCCCTTCCAAGACCAATTTACGAGTATCTATGGGTTTTTCGTACTGTCTTCCAAGTCAAGACCCCACTTTAACTTTGGTTTATTCATTTAGTTGCTTATAAGTTTGCCTAAAGTTTTCTGTTTTCTGCCAGCCAGCCTTTGAAGTTAGTTCTCTGATGACATGAGTGTGTTGTGTGTTCTGCTTTCTCTACTTGTCGTTCACATGTCGTTCTTGTTGCGTTTACTTTTATTGCATAAAATGTGCATTAGCCGAGCTAACTGTTAATTGTTTGCTCATGTAAAGTGGTTAAATATGGAGTTTTGAGAAAACTCAGGTAAGAGTCAGCTTCTACTTCCATTTCAAAAGAAAATTAAAACGACAAAAATGAAGTTTATTTTTAAAAAATAATTATTTCGAAATTCAGGTTTTCTAGGTGGTTAAAACTTTCTCTTTCTTATGATGCTTTTTTTGCAAATCTTTGAACACTTCACAAAAATAACTTCAAAATTTCAAAAATGAAAATTTCTTTTGTTATATAAGTATAATAGTTTAACTATACCGATCAATTTTAAAAAATAAAAAACTATCGACAACTGCTGAGCTATCTGGAAATGTGTTTGTAGGGAATGACTGAGAATTTCGTAAATAATTTGATTTTTAAATATCAAAACCCTCGATTTAAAACTTTATTTCCTATTTCAAATTGGCTAACCTTAACATTTTTTAAAAGTTTCGAAATGTTTTTGCTTTTCACCTTGATTAATTTATAAAAGTTACAAGCGTAAAATTAACTGGAAACACTTTCACTTAAGCACTCTACATGAAAATCTTTTGGAATGCACTGCAAATTAGTCTGAGTTAGTTTTTAAAATACGACATTTCGTTTTGAAATGATCTTTCGAATGGTTAGTGAATTCGACTGAGAACTCGACGCGTCCGCTTCGTGCAGAATCCGTAGCGAAACTGATTCGTCGACAGGCGCCATACGCACAGCACACAGAACACAGAGCCGGCTAGCAGCAGCAGCAACAACAACAACGACAGCAGCAACAACAACGACAACAACGACAACAACAACAGGAAGCATAAGGCAGAAGCAAAGCAAACAGCAAAAAGAACCGACGAATGAAACAAAAAAATGGAAACCGTAAGGCCAACGCAAACGAATGATAACAGGCCAAAAGCCGAACGAAGCCGAGCACACGAAGCTGCGTCGGCTGCTGACAAGCAGCCTCGTGTCGGATGCTGTTGGCTGTGGTTGTTGCTCCTGGGATTGCCGGCATGACTGTCGGTCTGTCTGTCTGCCTGTCTGTCGGTCGGTCGGCTTGTAGCCTGTGTGCAACCGCAACCGCAACAACAGACCGCAAAACACGCGACAAAAATGTTAACAGAGCTCCAAGCCGTAACATTGCCTCCCCTCTCCTTCCCCCTCGCCAACCAACTTTAGCATTATGTCATGTACTCCATGTTGTTGCCATTTACACTGGCCGTAAATGACTTCCGGACCGTTGAGTTTGCTCCTGTCACGGGTTTGAGTTGTGTTTGGTTTTGGTTTGTTTCGAACCTGAATTCGAGCCCGACTTGCAACAAGTTGACAACAGTTCAGAGTGCTCTGTGACATGGTTTAATTGAATAAATGCAAATTCAAATCAAAAATCAAAACAAGTTTATGTGATTTTCTGCATCCCTGCATATAATACTTTTATGAAATTGAGCAAGTTAATTAATTTCATTTAAAGTCCTGATGCAAAATAAATTTAGTATTCACAAAAACTAGATTTGCAAAATATTTTGTCAGCTTGAAATCAAGTTTGTTTAAAATTAAAACACTATCCATTTCATTTTAGCTTCAGAATATTTAATAGATCTTCATTTTCATAATAGTTTTTTATGCATTTCATTATTGCATGCTGCAAAATATTGAATTATGGTGTTGCTAGGGGTTTTTTCTGACAACTAATAACACTTTTCTAATGAATTTAGAGTACAGCAAATGGATTTTATTTTTATTCTTTATAATAATAAATTTAATAATCAGCTTAATTTTTGGTTTCTGCATAGAATAATAAAATAAATAAATAAATTTAAATTAATTTTTGCAAATAAGTTTGTGTAAAATAACATTATTCATTATTTCATCATAGAAATATTTCAATATTTTTGACAAGAAGCTAATTAGTTCTCAGTCTATACCGACAAACAGTTCCAGCTTCTTCTTAAATCTAAAGCTTCACAGACAGTAAACAGCTGGCGAGGAATACCAAGAACAACAACATTAAAAACAAAGACAACTAAAACAACAACAACATTGGGAATCCTTCCCAGTTGGGCAAACTAACTAACAAGCTTAATGAACTCTTTCAAATCACAGGCATCGCTCAATGCCAACAACATTAAAACTGACAAGGCTAGACATACTCCTGGTCCAAGGGGGATTGCAGTAGGGATTGGAGTAGGGAGGGGATCTAGAAGGGTAGGGGGAGGGAATTGGACAGTACGTGCGAATAGCAACAACAACAACAAACTCAGACGCCATGTGGCATGTTCATTATGTAAGGCATTTCCCAGGGGATGTCGGGGAGGAGCGGTTGTGAGGGCTTGAGGGCGTGGCACGCTTCCGACTGTTGCGCCTCGGACCTCGTTTTGGTGCGTGTGAGTGTGTGTGTGTGCAGCATGTGGCGCGACGCACAGGCCACAAAGGTCGTTGCAACACATTTTGTACGCTGTTGTGACGCCAAAAGTCAAGTAAGCAGCTCGTTGCTGGGGCGAAGAGGGGAGCAGCGGGGAACGAAGGTCCTTTGCCGGTCATTACAACACTTTGTTGGCTGCTTTGTAAAGTTCTTCAGCATGGCAAAGTTTTCTGCTTTTTTTTATATTTTTTTTGCCGCCTCTTTGTATTTTTCACGCCCTGTCGAAAGTTTTACTTTTCTGTTGTTGTTGTTGCCACCTCGACAATGAAATTTTTGACTGCTGATTGTTTGGCGTTCAATGTTATTCTTCCGGTTGCTGTTGTTATTGTTACTCTTACTGTTACTCTTACTGTTATTGTTGTTGGTTTAAAGCAGACGGCGCCTAGAAAAAAAAACCTAGAAATAAAATAGATACCTTTGGTATACTTTGAAGAACTTGCAGTAAATTGAAAATTGAAAGTTTTGTTTTGCAGTTGTGCTTCGACTTTTGCAACTTTTGATAACTCAACTTACTGCTCTCTTTATCTCGTTCTCCCCTCAGCTATTTCCTGGTATTCCTAAGTAAGCGTCGCCGTCGTCTAGTCTGGTTCAGCAAATGAGGTAAAATAGTTTGGGGAATAGTAAACTTTTTCAGCGATATAAAGATTTATGCGGCAGATATTCGAGTTGCTTTCAAAAGAATGCAAACTAAAAATGCCCCATGCTCAGGTGAATAACTTCAGCCAAAGAAAGTGACTTTAAAATGTAATAACGAAATGACAAATTCCATTCAGTTATTCAAAATATTTCCAGAAAGAGTTAGAGACATCGTAAAAAGCTACTCGAATTAAGTCAAATAGGTACGCCATAAAATAAGTAAGTAAAAGAAAAACAAACTCACTGCAAGTATTCGTCATTCGTTTCCATCAGTGAGAAAATCAAAGTTTCGATGCATTTTTCCAGTAATTTTCACACTCAAGCTGCCATGCAATGCTGCATATGCTGTCTGTCTGTCTTTCTGTCTGTCTGCCTGTCGTCTTTCCCTTTCAGCCCGTTTGGAGCTGACAGCTGCACTTACGCAATGTTACGCATAAGTGCCCGCCACCCAAAAGTATGCAATGCTTTTTCATCGAATTTAATAAAATGACAAGCCGAAATTGCCAGCACTCGCATTCGCATTTCCACTCCCATTTCAAAAAGAGTTTCCCTGGCAAATCAAGCAAAAAGCATTGCATAACATCCGAATCGACAAAATTTTACTTGGCACAAAACGGTCCAGGCCCAGGCATGTGGAAAATGATGCGATGCTTTTAAATTTGTAAAATAACGCGTGAATGGTGATTAGAATGTGTTTTGTCATTCACAACGAACAATTTTTGCATTACCATCGACTGTCAATAAGCTGGAAAGATTCCCAAAAATGTAGGCTACACTTTATTAGCCAACGTGACGAGGCACTTAGGAAAGTATTGCCCGGAGAGACGCGTCTCTAACAAATTGAGTCGCGTGGCGCCTGAAAGTATGCAGCAAGCAATTCTGCGGCTAATAACTCAATAAAGCCAAGTAGCAAGAAGCAAATAGCAAGTGGCAACACCTCCCCCTCCTTCTATTGCTCCTCATCCCCCTTTTAAGCCCCCTCGCTAAGCCGATTTCCGCTTGTTTGCCACGCAATTACGATTTGTCAGCCGGCTCAGGTTGTCTGCCAACTCCGGCGTATATATCAAATGCCTAATTAGGGATTATTGCGGATAGCACAACACAAAGCAGCAAAGGAGCAAGGAGGCAAAGGGGAGAAGCGAAGTGTGTGCACGTTGACACTTTGTCTGTCAAGATTTCAGACATCACTTTGTCGATTGCCAAAGTCAAAGTCAAAGGCTCTCAGCGATTTTATTGACAACTCATAAATCGCCTCAACAGACAGGCATATGTATGTATATAAGTTGACGATTGCAAAGTGAAATCTAATTAATTAAACTCCGACAAATCAAGGAGTTAACTACTTTACTTTGCCAAATACATTTTTAATGTGAAAAGTAATTTTGTAAAATATTTTGACAAATCGTTGGAATAGCTTATTCAAAATAAAATGGAGAATAAAAAATTGACCACAAATTAACAATACTATACGAAATCAACAATATTTTAAAAGTGAAAGCTATTAAAGAAACGATACAAAAAATAAATTACTCACTTATATTTTTAGTTAAGTAATTATTGGGTTTTGTTATACTTTCAAAGTCTTTTTTACTTTAAATAATAATTTTTGTGAAATTAAGTAAGGAAAAAGATTTCTTTAAGTTTTCGCAAATTAATAAATAATTATTTATTTACATTTTATTTATATTTTATAAATAATTTTGTGGTTTATTACACAGAAAAAAAAATCCGGGATATGTGGCCGCGGATTCAATCCGAAACGATGTCAAAAGTGGGGTAATCTCGGATTTACTTAAACCATAAACCAAGTATGAAATACTTGATTTTTTCAATCGAGTTCAGTCCTACAATTCTTGAAATTGAGGCTTAAAAAAAAAATAATGTTTTTTTTGTTACATTTAAATTTTTTTTTTTAATATTTTTTTTTAAGATTTTTTTTTTACTATTTTTTTTTTTTTTTTTTTTTTTTTTTTAAATTTTTTTTTTAATTTTTTTTTACGTGTTTTGTTTTTAATTTTTTTTTTTAATTTTTTTTTTTAAATTTTTTTTAATATTTTTATTTTATTTTTTTTTTATTGTTTTTTTTTAACATTTTTTTTTTAGTGAAGAAAATGTTTGAATGCAATTGACTGGTGGGAATCGAACCCAGGTCTTTTTCAAACAAGTCGGCGACTCTAACCACTGAGCCACTCTAACCACTGAGCCACCAGACCAGTTGAAATGAGAGAGGCTGAGAGAGAATCAAGTAATTTGGGCTTATTTTCCCATTTTAATCCCGATTCAGGCTTGATTATTCGGATTAATCCTGAAAACATACTTAAAAAATGCAGGCTTGAATCAAGAATTTTAAACTTGATTTTAGAATGGCATTTTTTTTTCTGTGTACTTATCTTTAATTTCAGAAAATCTTTTATCTTCGTTTTCGCAACATAAATTGCGTTTTACATTTTGTGTTGGACTCAAAAGCATGCAATAAAATACATAGAGTTTAAAGCAGAGGCGAACGCCTCCGGGCCTAATGACCACACGTAGGACATCTCGTCCTGCGGTCACCATAAATAACACAAAAGCGCATTTGTCATACGACCCTCAACCTGGCCCTAATACTCGTACTTTTACCTGCCTGAACTGAAGTGAGCTGAACTGAACTGCAGCCGATGCCTTGGCCTCGACGTCTTTTTGGCAGTAAATCAGCTCATTAGTTAAGTTGGCAGTCCAGCCCTTATTTGCCACTACTCTGCTCGAGTGGCAGCCACGTGCTGTGGCATTTGCTGGCTGCTCGTTAAGCTTCATTTAATCAAAACAAAAGTTGGGTGAAAAATAGCCAATAGGCCGGCAATAAGCGCCTAAAATGCCGCTTTGAATGCTAATAAATCTCATTTGGAGGCTTAAACTTAACCTTTGCCCCTGCCAAATATAATTTAAGGATAGCCTGATCGAAACGAAGCCAAAAAATATGTGCGAAACTTGTCGGCAACTTTCATGTGGAACATTCCTATCAAGGATTTCGTTGATGCTTCTGATAGTCAACTATAAGCCATAAGAATTGTTAAGGGATTGATGCGAATGTGTGAGTTAATGAACCGTTACGTGTGTGTGAGTGAAAGAGATATTGACCAGAACGAGGCTATGACCCCTGCTGATTGGCTGAGAAAGGAATTTGCTTTGTGGTTTCTTTATTTTGTCGACAAATACTTTTGAGAGAGAACCCCAAGGCATTGCATTGCTCTAAAGTTTAAGCAAGTACGTAACGGAAAAACTTCATTCTGTGGCAATAATAATTCAGAAAATAGCCAAGGGCACACACACACACAGCCGCACACACACAGGCACAACAATTTAAACAACAAAACTTAAGTAGCGACCATTACGAGGGGCTAAGTGTATTTTACTTGCAGGTATGCCAGCTATAATGACGTCAAACTTGGCAGGACTTTTCTCATATTGTTGCCGTTACACTTACACTTCCTTTCTCTTTAGCTTTTGCTTTTGCTTGTTCCCTGTTCCTTGTTCCTTATTCCTTTCACTATGATAATGATAATGATGATAATGGACGCGAGGACCAGGTACAAGAGCTGCCCTGCTCGGCTGATGACTTGCAGCTACTCCAAGCGCGCTAATCTTAATTACTTTTGTTTAATTACTTTGACGTTTCCCCCCACGCTGCCACGCCCCCTTTTCTGGCATTGTTACAGCACGCCCGTGTGCCGCCTGAAGCTATGCAACGGCTTTTCTTCCTTTAAAATAAATAATGTTTACTTATTATTTTGGGGGCCGCAAAGTTTGCGCAGTTAGCAAAAGCTTTGTGTACCTTTTTTTTGTTTCTTCGGACCGGAAAAACCAAAACCGTTAGACAAATAAAGGCAACATGCTCTTAGGCGCTTTTCTGCCTCCCATATAAAAATATGAATATTTTCTTTCCTTCTTTTTTTTATTTTTTGTAAACTAATTTAGTGATTAAAATCTGTGAAGCAGCTGCCACCGCGCACGTCAGACGCCAGAGGGCGCCACCTTGCCACCTAGTCACCGTCTGCCACTCCCCCTCCACCGTCCAATTAACATAATAATGTTGATTTTTATTGCTTGCCAAAAAGTTTTGTCATTGACTTGGTCAATGCATTTGCCATCTCTTAATTGAGGCCTTTCCTCTCTGCTGACCTCTTACCAACAATTTATTATTATTTAAGGTGCCTCCTTGAATTTCCCATGATTTTGACTTTGACTATGACTGTGCCTCCTTTTCAGGCCATAAAACTGTTTGATTGCTCACTTAGCGCCACAAAGTTTGCACTTAAATTTCTCTACTGGCACAAATTCCACAAATTATTTATGGAGCCAATGAAAATCTAAAACACAAGCTGGCCACACATAAACTCCCCATAAAACGAGCAAGCGAGCAGCATCAAAAACTAACCAAGACAATTTACCAAATTCCGAAATTGAAATGCTCTGCTTGAAATGTTGTGCAAGGAATGCAAAAATACCACATAAACTTGGGATTTGTAAGCCTATTGGCTTTTCATAAAAGCTACAATTTAATTTAACTTGAAAGCGATCAATAATATTGATGATACCTTTTTAATGAACATGGTTAGAGAATCGTAAAATAAAACTTTTTTGAAAATAATACACTAAAATCTTACATTCAATTTATTATTTTCTTTTACTTTAATTTATTAGTCAAAATTTACTTAGTATGTAAACTTCTCATATTTTGGTACATAAAGCTATTAATTTAATTTATGTTTTAAATTTATTTTATTATTTTATTACTACATTATTTTACTACTATTGCTTTTTATATATTTATTATTTAAACATTATTATTCCAATTCTTTTTTGTGTGCAATTTCAGTTTTATGGATATCCTATCGATTGAATATTCGTTTGGAAACTTTAATAAATATGTATATCTTCTGAGTCTAATATGCATTTATTAGCCAGTGCTTTCTGTAATTCCATATACCCCACACAGAATATTTCATGCTGAGCATATCTCCAACAACTACTCGCATGTTATTTTCCATAGCCCTCAAAAGTATGCTATAAATGTTAAGGCCA
>JBAMBJ010001628.1:0-62505 GCA_037043495.1 Drosophila recens
CCCACCGCTGCTTTACAATAATAATAATAATACAGTCGAACTTCCATAACTCGAATCACCATTACCCACGAAAAAAGTTCGAGTTAAGGAGACTTCGAGTTAGGGAAGTAGAATTGTATGAAATTTGCCTAGTATTGCCACTCGATTTTGTTCGAGTTAGAGAGACTTCGAGTTAGGAAAGTTCGACTGTATTAATAAAAATAATTTCTCAACTTTTATTAAAAAAATGAATTTCAACTATTCTTTTTGACTTTTTAAATAAAAATTAAAAATAAGAATTAAATTTGATTTATATCTTATAAATTGAAAATATACAGTTGCGGTCAAAAAAATAGTAGTGCGTGCAATGAACTTACAAAAACTCAAAATTTAATGACTTTTAATTTATCCAAATTTTTTTTTTAATTTTTCTAAGATACGTTATTATATTGTCAATCCATCTGAGAAATCAAAGATAGTGAACAGTTATTATTTTTCGACTTAGCAATTTTTTTCTTGCAATAGCCCGAAAAATGGGCGGTCAAAATAATAGTAGTGATGAACATATTCAAATATTTTAATGATGTAAACGATACAAAACCACTTTTTTTTATTTAAAAGGTTAGATATGTGAAATGCACTTAATAATAAACAAATTTAATAATTTGTTGTGAAGCCTTTATCTTGAATTACCGCCTTACAACGACGGATCATGGCTTTTAAATCGTTCTATTTGTATTGAGCTCCAGGCGCTCCTAGCGATCTTCTAAAGATGATTATTATTTATTGGTTGATGCTTGGCAATATCCTTCTTCATATCGGACCACAAATTTTCAATGGGAGTCAGATCGGGGGACCGTGGTGACCACTCCACTACATTAACTTTTTTCTATGCGAATCATTCTTTCGAAGATTTGCTGATATACTTTGGGTCTATGTCCTGTTGGAACCTCCAAATTATCGGCATATCATTTAAAAATACGGTAGCATAGTGTCCTGCAGAATTTTCACTTGTTCGTGCCTTTCCATTATGGTTATGATCCATTATATGGGTTGGACCCAGTAATGTGAAAATGCGCCCAGGTTATTATTCTCATACCACAATTTTTGATGGTCCTGCAGGTGAATCTGGGCTGATATTCGGACTTTAACGGATACCTTACATGTTGTCGAGATCCTCGACCAGCAAAAAAAATTATTTTGGACACATCCGACCACTAGAGGTTTCTTTATTTCTCTAGGGTCAATTCAGATGATCCTCAGCAAATCGAAATCGCTTTTGGGCAGGTATTTTTTTTTAATAACGGAATTTTTCACGGGCTTCTTTCTGCCAGATTATTATTTCGCAAACATCTAAGAATGTTTTACACACTTTGGTCCATGCCAAAGTCCATTTTTAGTGCTGCAGGAGCAAAAGGGTCGCGTTTCAAAAACCTCACTACTTTTGTCACTAGTCTTTTGGACATGGATCGAGGTCTTCCACATTTATCCTATTTTGGCGACTACTTAATGGCGTTTCTGATTATGGTTGGCAATCATCTAATCAAATTTTTTCACTTCCTTAAACGTTATCCTTTTTGAAATACATTTTTTGTAGGAGCACGCATTTCTGGAGTGCAATGCTTGCCACGCCCCATTGTAACAACTCTAAGCAAAATATTTTTTATACAATTTATAGAAAATTATCAAATTACAATTATAAATATCAAATCAAGTGCCTTTCCTGCTTAATATCCTTTTTTTCCCACTTTTAATGCATTCACTACTATTATTTTGACCGCCCATTTTTCAGACTATTACAAGAAAAAAATTGCTAAGTCGAAAAATAATAACTGTTCACTATCTTTGATTTCTCAGATGGATTGACAATATAATAACGTATCTTAGAAAAATTAAAAAAAAAATTTGGATAAATTAAAAGTCTTTAAATTTTAAGCTTTTGTAAGTTCATTGCAGGCACTACTATTTTTTTGACCGCAGCTGTAAGTAGTTGGGTGATATCGATAGACCCGACTGATATACGAATTTTGGTGATTACCATGTTACTGAAGCATATTTCTTTCACATTGATTTTTTTTAGTTGTTTGTTTAGTAGTTGCAGTCCCTGCTTTCTACACTTTACAAAAATAAGTAAATAATGGGATTGTAAATATAATATACGAGTAATTGCAAATTCAAGGCTAATAGCTTTGCATCGTTCTCCCTTGAAATTTGTTTAGTGGGCCACATGAGCTACCACTGCCATCATCACCATTATCATCATCGACTGCTGCAACATTAGGAGTAACTGCACCCAAAACTGGTAACAACTTTTGGCCTGGCAAAAAAAAAGAGCAGTCAGCTAGTTGGCCGTTTTGTGGGTTGCGCGTAGGCAGCACCACAACCGCCCACATTTGCATAGAGTTTCCTAGCGGGGCGACAAACGACAAATGCGACGACTGCAGAGAGTACGAAAGACGTTAACGGGGTTTGGGAGCTGGAGAGTCGCACATGGCATGGAGTAGACAAGTCTGCCTGTCTACCAGTCAGCCAGCCTAGCGTACGTGGTCTCGGAGGCATATACAAAAATAAATTCATTCATAAATCCGGTAAAACCAACGCAAAAATATTCAAATTGATTGCGAGATCTATAAAAGAAAAAAATAACTAAAAATGTTAAGCAAAAAAAAAAATGCATAAAGACCTGAATGAATGAAAGTTTAGACCAGGTGAACTTTGAAGTACGCTTACATTTTAATTTGAAGCTAAATGGATATGTATTTGAAAATTGTACTCTTTATATAGGGCTTAAGAAAATATTTCCTTTAAAACAGGGACCGCAAATAAGAGTTATGAGAAACTAGATTAATTTTTATTTTCAATTTTTATTTAAAAATTATTTAAATTTTATAATAAAAATTGAAAAATAACTTATATTTTCAATTGCTATAATAAAAATTGAAAAAAACCTTTTATTTTCAATTGCTAAAATAAAAATTGAAAACAAGAGTTAATTTTTAATTTTTTAATAAAAATTTAAATGTAATTATTATTTTATAATTTATTTATTTAAATCGAGTATTAAGAGTTTTCATTTAATTTTTTGATTAAAATCCACAAATAACTTTTCTTTAATAATTTATATTTTAAAAATTCTAATCGTTACGGTCAATGCTTTAAAAAGTTCGATTTAAATTTCGGAAGATTAGATAGTAAAAAGTATTATAAAAATATGTTATATATATTATAACGATATAAAACTTAAGAAAAGTAAAATAATATTTTTTTAATATTTTGAGCATATCACCATGATATGAACATTTGATGCGAGTGACTTGGATTCGTGAATCTTCAAAAATGTTGTATAAAATATCGTTTAAAATTATTTATAATTGAATATGTTTAAAATCTCATTTACCATTATTATTATTATTTTACATAGTTTTAGTGAATAATGAAATATGAATCATACTGTAGATTTGTAAAGGGATCAATCTAAGCATAAATATTTGGAATATTTCGAATACTAAAGAGAAACTTAAAATATTCTTCTCGCCTCTACACAAACTTCCGACCAACTTCCTGAAATACTTACAATACCCTCTCTAAGAAAGCGTATGCCAAGTAAATGTTTAGAAATATGAACATGCCATAGCACGCGACACGCGGAGATAGTAGTTCGACTGCGTTGTCGAGAGGAGGTTGCTTTGAGGAGTTTTGCTGGAAGAGGCAGGCAGGCAACAAGCAGCCCCAAGGCACTTGGCTAAAACGCAGACTGAGGCTTTGGCTGTTGTAGCTGTCAAGTGCCTGCTTGGGATTTGCATTTTCATGAATGAAAGAGGCGCAGTCGCAGCATCCCAGCTGAAATCAACCAGGAGAAAGGTTTCCTTTCTTAATCTATTTGCTGTTGTTGTTGTTTGTTGCCACCTCTCAGACGGGCAAGCAATAAAAAGTTCAATCAACTGATTCAACTGTTTCTATCTCATTCGCTCTCTATCTTCTTCTCTCGCTGTGCAGATGATGTCATTAAAGCTTACAATAAGGCATCACGACTCGCCGCTTCAGAAATGCGTTTGTCATGCCACAGTCACAGTTTGAGAGTCACTGTACAGCACTCGCAACACCCACAGAAGTTGCGCTGTCTGCAATCTAAAAATTTTTGAGTTTTATTTCTTGTATTTTTTGGCGTGGGTCTGCAGTACTTTGTTACTGTTGCTGTTGTTGTTGTTGGTTTCTCTCAATTTTTATTGACAATTTTCATTGTTTGCCTTTTATTAATGAGCGCGTTTTGTTGCCTGTTTCGTTGAATGCTTCCAAGATTGGCTCGAAACTGAAGTCTACACGTTTGGTCAGAGCTGATTGGTGTGTGGGGCATCTGTGGGCAGTTTAAGTGCACTTCCGTTCGTTTAACGGTGCTCTATGCAAGTCTGAGTAGCAAATAGTAAATATATTTTCATGACTTCTTTTGATGGATTGCCAGAAAATCACAGGGACTGAGTTGCTTTAAGTTGTAGTTACACAAGTGAAACTTGCTCAAGGCTGGTTGTAAATAAATTTGTGGTTGTTATAATTGCATTATTTTTACGTATTTTTTAGAATTTAATTATTTTTACATTATTCGTAAAAGTTTTCTGTATTTTGGAGCTTTTTAATAAGTATTTAATTAATTTTATTAATTGTCTGTTATGAATTACAGCTGTTAACACATTATTTAAAATGTATTTGCTTTTGAATAATGCTTAAAGCTATATTTTTTCTCTAAATTAAAATTTGTTATAAAATATTAATAATCTCCTGGCCTAAAGTGCAAATTCTAGACCATGATATTGGCCTTCGTGATATCTAACCATCAATAATTCAAACAAGTTACAACGTGCTGAAGTCCATAATATTTCGTTTGAATTTCAACACAGTCAATAACATTAAAAAATGCAATAAATTAACAATTAAACAATAATAATTCTTAAATGCCATAAATGAACATGACGAAAATTGACAGTATAATTGCAATTCACATCGAGCAAAATACATATATAAAATATACAAAAGAAAAAAAAGAAGTTTATAAAATACATATTTAAGCTGAAAATGTAGAGCACGTGTTTGGCTGCCATCGAGTTTTTCACTCGGGACATGACAAAATATTGATTAAATGATTTATACTGCGACCAGTTGCCAGACACCGCTGCGTATGCGCAATGTGCAGATTGCTAAAGAAACTCGCGCCAACGCGGTCAATCAATTATCATAAATCTCCAATCAACAACAACAAAATTGTTGAGATACAAAAAACGCTTAAAGACAAATTTTTGTTTGTGAAGTTTAAATACTCTTTAAATTATGTTTGCTGAATAATAAAAGAAGAGCATAATAATTTTATATTTTAT
Source organism: Drosophila recens (assembly GCA_037043495.1). Classification (NCBI taxonomy): domain Eukaryota; kingdom Metazoa; phylum Arthropoda; class Insecta; order Diptera; family Drosophilidae; genus Drosophila; species Drosophila recens. The sequence continues at coordinate 5,346 of JBAMBJ010001628.1, forward strand.
AGACAGAATTGATTAAAAGAAATAAGAATTTAATTTATTTTAATTTAAGATGTAGTTATTGGAAAATTTATTGTTGGTGATATAAAAGAAATTAAAAAAATTGTCGAATTTTAAAAATTAAAGATCTAAAAATTTAAATGGTGAATTTTCAATGCTCAATATTGGAAAGGGCATTCGAGCTATGTATTTGTGTTTCGGATAGATTGTGTGAGAAATCAAACGGCAATTAAGCATCTGTAGGCAACTGCGATAACAATCTTGTAGCAATGCGTTGACCACTGACTGAATGAATGATTGAATGACTGACAGTCTTACTGACTCAGTGACCAACTGTCTTGACAAGATTTATTTGTAAGTTGACATTTGAAATGTCAAAATGCAACTTGGTCAACGACAGCGGCAATTGCTGTAGGTTTCTTAGAGGCTTAATGCATTGTTGTTACTGCTGTGGCTATTGCTGTGTTTTGTTATTGCCTCGTTAGCCGCCCACCGTTGACCCACATTAACTAGGAAAGAAAGACAGTAGGTAAGAGAGCAATCTGTAGAGTGGAGGAGGAGGAGGAGGAGGAGGAGGAGCAGTAGGAGGAATCGACCACCCGGCTGTGTTGCCTTTTAATAGGCTCACGTAGCTAACGCTCGAAATTTCGTAGTTAATTAACCCGTTTGCATACATTTTTTTTCGACCAGGCCATGCGACTGGTCCTGCTGGCTTCAACCAGTTGCCCCAGACACTAACACTACTACAGCAACAACTATTATTGGACCAGTCCCATTCCCAGTCCCATTCCCACTCCCGTAGCGTGGCATTATTTATGCTTTCTTTGATCAAACTCGGCGCTCAAGCGTCATAATAGTCACAGTTTCCGAGTAAAGAGTGCCGTGCTCGATTGTCTCCCGATTGTTTTCGTGCCACCCATAAATTAATCGAATTTCAACTTTGTTTATAAAATTGTCTTTTAGTTGCAAGCTGATTGCCCCATCTAGAAAATAATAGGAAATGTAAGAATGCACCAGACTAGCAGATACTCTGGTATATTTGACAACTATTAGATATGTTAAACGAATTTTACCTTAGACTGCAACTAATTCCGATTGAAATGATGATCGACTGATGATTAACACTTCACTATATCATTGTAAGCACAGGGTATAAATTAATTATAGGAATTATTTTGCTATAATAATCGGTTGCCGGTGTTGGATTTGCGGCGCTTTATAAGCGGCGGGCGCCATAAAAGTGAGTACATTTAAATATCGCCTGTATGCAATTTACTTCTTTATTGTTGTCTGAGATATTGACTCTATTAAATTGTGTAAGAGTTGAAGCCATTACTGAAGCCTCAACGAGACGATGAAAGATTAGTTTGCTGAATGATCGGAAGTGATTTTATTTAAAATGAGTTTCAAATACTGAGAAGAAATTGAATTAGCTATTTTACTAAATTCGTTTAAATTTATATACTCATTCATTCATTTTGAAAATATCCATTTTCAGTTTGGCAGGCTATTCATTTACTATACACGTATTTAGTTCTTGTCAAATGGAGGCATATGTACATAATATTTTTCAATCGAATAATATCAAAAAGTGTTTAATTAAGACATATGAGAGAATCTTATAATATAAAATGTTTTAAATATGGTATAATAAATAAAATAAATTTTGAATTTTCTACACATACATGTAACATAATTCGATGAAGTTTTTGTAACCATATTCACAGAGACAGGCTGCCAGATTTCCTTAAGACGTCTAAATTATGCTTAGCAATATTTTTGTTTTTCTCTTTTTCTACTCAAAGTTTACAATTTCGCGCTTATATTTTTAGATTTTTCACGTCGTTTGACATTTTGGGCGATTGGAGTCACGAGTTTGGCGTTGCAGGATTTGAAGACAAGTGGCAGTTGTGGGTCTTATGCTGACACCCGTGCCATACAAAATCATATGCAAATTTGTTTATGCCACTTAATGTGAGCGTATTAAATAGCATAAATTTTGGTATTATGCCACAACGTGTTTTTATACCCTTTAGTCATGAGTTGGCCAAAAGTAGGGTATAATAGCGATGAATTGGGTGTGGGAGTAAAGCAGTAGAAGAAAGATCTTTTGGATAGACCATAAAGTCTATAAATATTTAGATGTAATGAAGATTTTAATAAAGAGATTCAGTTAACTTCTACAAAATATTTCTATATCTTTTGGGGTAACTTCAAAACTGCACGCAAGGTATCTGCTAGTCATGCACCCTCTTATGATGTTTCAATGAACTTATAAAGCATTTCGAAAGCAAGTCGCAAATCTTGTGTATTTGTAATAACTGGCAATCAATTTGAAGCGCTTTGACCTTTTGCAGTGCTTGTCAAACTGTGCAAAATGATGAATTGCCACAGCGCTAATGAATGGCATATTAATAGAGTTGGGCTTTTTAGTTCGATTTGCTGAATAAGTTCAATCGTTCATTTTTCAGTCGTGAACTAAATCAGTCATTTAGTTCAGTTATTCAGTTGGTCAGTTAGTTATGAACTATGAACGAGATAGTTTCTTTTCAGTTGGTCTGAACTATGAACGAGATGGTTTCTATTCAGTTGGTCATGAACGATGAAAGATGAATAGGTCATTCTGATCAGTTGGTCAGTTGTTTATGAACGATAAACGATGTGAATAGGCTACGACTGTTTCTTTTTAGTGAAATGTGAAATGTGTTTTAAGTTTTTGAATCAAATAGACGACAAATGCCAACTAGATTCCGGATTTCCTCTTATTATTTTGGGTTATACTTATACCCTGGCTTTTTGAAAATGAGAAAAAAGAGTAAATTGGTTTTTAATTTTGGGCTTAAGTTACCTTTCACATTGTTAAAAACTTAAAAATATACAGAATTTAAACATTGTTACATGTAATTAAAGAAGAAATTGAATCCATTTGCGGAACTCCATGTATTGTATTTCAATAAAAAATTAAAATTTTTTTTAAAGAAATTACTGACCAACTGCGAAATGACCGATTTAGTTCATGATTGACTGAATAAGTTCATTAGTTCATCTTAATGACCCGTTCATTTGAACTTTTTCAGAACTAAACGACACAACTCTACATATTAATTTGCATTTAAATGCGTCAAGCAATTTTTTCGGATTTGGTTTTCAGTTTTTCAACTTGTCATTGAATAATGAGACAAGCAGCTAGTTTTTCATGAAAATAACACACAATTTTCCGAGCTCAGGAAACATAAATTATTCGCAGCCAAATAGATTGGACTGCAGCTCTCGAAATATGAAAAACACATTTTGCAAATGTCATATTCACATGCTGAAAATGTGCCGTGCCAAATTTCAGGCGCGCCTCAAAAAAAAGAAAAAAAAATATTAAAATTAGTTTTTCGTTGGCGGCTTTTAAAATTTTTTATTCTGTTGACAGTTTTGTGCGTGAAAATTTATGCAAAGTATTTATCACAGTTTGAAATTCAAAACGTCGGGCCATCATCTGAAGAGTTTCGGTTTTGGCAAGTGTTTCAGTAGTTTGTTAATGGTTTGTTTAATGGTTTTAAATGCCTACCTGAAGTGTTTAGATCGAACCTGATAAGCTGAGTATTATTTTTAATGTTGCTTTTTATTTTCTATTGTTGTAAGCTGAAAGATGTGTCGCCGTCTTTCATCTTTTTTTAACTCGTTTTCATTAAATCGAAACTTTTTTTGGACTTAAGCTTAGTTTATTTCAACATTGGTACAATATTTTGTTGGGAATCTTATAATTTAATTACATGTATAATTGCTTGAAAATATGAAAATTGCGTGTATTTGATATAGTTTAATAAATAAACAGAATTTGTGGAATGGTAGTCATAATATATTTATAATTTTTCAAGAGCTTGCCTAATAGAGTTTTAAAAGAGTTCATTTTTTTGTCTATCCATTGTATTGTTGCGAACAAGTCTTAAGGTTTCCAATCAACTCCAACACATTCACAAGCTTTCTCGCAATTAAAAGCCTTTAAATGCGCTTAATTAAGCAATTTCCATTAGGCTCGTAAGATTTTATTTTGGTTACACCCACCAGGCAACACCCACCATGAGCATAGGATACAATATGTGTAGCATATATGCATGTACTATAGTATATGTTGGTCTGTAGACTGTAGTATCTGGGCACACTACACTTTCGCCCATCAAACTGAACGGAGTCAAACGTTTGGCGGGCTCAAATTGCATTTCCTGTCACTTGGCCGATCGCTCGACCAGCCCAGCCATGAATCTCGCACCCAGCTTCGGTTCTCCAGCTACAGCCATGGGTGTGTGCACATATCTATGGGTCTCGGGGATCTAATACAGCCTGCCTGCCTGCCGGCCCGCCCGCCTGCCTGACTGTCTGCCGGATTGTCTGTTAGTCTCCGCATAAAACACAACACACGACATGCAAAGTTACATGTGTGTCAGACTCTACGAATATTGTGGGTGTGTCTCTTGACTCTACATACTCTGTTCCACACACCGGTAAGCCACATCAACAACAACACCAACAAATAAAATCCAAATATATAGCAAATGTTTTTCTAAAAATATCCTTAAAATTCGATGTTTCGTTAATATGCAGAATATACTCTTATTACACGAATAATTACGACAAATTGATTAAATACTGGTTGTTTTTTTTTTTTTCATTTGTTAAAGTTGCCTAAACATATTTTTTCTTAAATTAGCAACTTATTTTAAGACAGTTGTTGAAACTGCACGATTCAATTTAATTAAACTGGTACCTAAAGTATTATTTAATATTAAATAAGTACTTTTTTTAAGTGATTAACAAATCAGCTATAAGTTATATTCTTTCAATTTAAAATGCATACCTGCATTCTAAAAATATATGTTCAAATATCCAATAAATACACCTAAAATCTAATTACAAAACAATAAAAACATGTTTTATAACAGCATTAATAGCCAAAAAACAACAAAAAACCAAGTTTTAAAAGGCCATGACGTGTCTTTGCCTAATTGCAGTTGAATTTCAATTACAACAGTTGCACTTTTGGTACTTTTAATTAACTTTTTTGTTGTTGTTGCGGAGGAGTTGTTGGGCTGGCAGGGGGCTTGATCATTCGCAACATTATGTCTGGCAATTTCTTATCTTTATTTGCGACATGTATTTTTAATTTAAAACGCGACTATCAAATATTTAAACTGCATCGCCGGCAACTACCTCGACAATGCCCCAAAGTGTTTGGATAAATAGTTTTTAGTTAGTTATTTTGTGTTTTATTTTGTGGTTGCTGGGGAACTATTTGCTCTTTAAGATTTACATCGCTGCCGGCTGACTGTTTTATATACCCTGTAATCGTACATGAAGGAAAGCAGGCTTGAATTTGTAAAGTAAAATATGTATGAAACAGAGAGTGATTGAGGAAGATATTTAAGATTCTGCAGATTGTAACTCTGATATTAGGAATAAATACTGGTGGAATATATCGAGGCTGTGTCCAATTTTCTGATTTTTACTTCAAATTATATTTATAATTGTTTCATATTTTTAGATATTTGTTAGGAGCCAATAAGTTAAATATTTGAAAATTTGTGGGATCATTCTCATGAATAGATCACAATTTTTAAAATCTTGTAAAGGGTATTAAAAATTTACAGTCAATATGCATGTAAGTATGCATGTCGGATTCGGTCGGATCGGATCGTCAATTTTTAGTGGTACCGAAGATAAATATATGACAGTTTTATAATGGCAGCTTAAATCGATAATATGTCATCACTTTGCAATTGGTAGCAGGGTAACATATAGTCGAGTAAATTGGAGTTGTGTTTAACACTTGATAGCGTGCATAAATTTCGGAGTGTATCTGGTTTTTGTTTTTATTCAGTTTTTCAGTATTTGATTTTTCTTTTTGGGCAAATTGTTTCGTTAATTGAAATAAAATTCAATTTGACGTTTTTATGGCATGTGGAGATAGTTTGGCTAAATACGTGAGAAGTTGCAGTTGCAGTAGTTGCTAGTAGCTTAGGGGCGTTCAAGACACCAAAAGCTCTCATTGTACATATTTATATGTATGTATGTATGTATATGTGTGTCTGTCTGTGAAGTGTGAAAGTTGTTTTCTGGCTAGAAAGATGCAACCCGTTTAATGGGCCATTCGAACAGACTCCGGATAGTTTTCGATAGTGTTTGCATGCGATCGCAAATGAATATTCATTGGTATAACCATAATTCATGCAGTTGATACGCTTGGTCATTAATACGTGTAAAAAGTTTTCAAATTTTCAATCAATTCGATTTTATTACACTTTTTATTGATTGAGAATTGTTTTATTGTTTGGTGGTTTGATTATTGTGATTTTTAAAGAATTATCTATAATTTAAATTAATATTAATAAAATGAAACGGATTTGAAATTTAAATTCCTTTCTCTTTGAAAGTTAAAAACTATATTACTAGCTTGTAATTAGCATAAAATTGTCTATAGTAAACTTTGTTTTACTAGATCCATATGTTTGTAATGCTTTTTAAACAAAGTGACTTTACTACTTAATTGATTCTTTTTTGGTAATCGGCTTCTGTATGTAGAAACATTATCCCACTGTTGCCGGCATGCATAGTTGGCAACTGCAATTTTGAACAATTTTGCGCCTGATAATATTTATTATTTAATTTTCATTAAATCTGATTACGAATAACCCGTTCGGTAAATTGGCCAGAGAAAAATGCAAGCAAATTATTTTTGTGACGCTTAAATTAAGCATTAATTTTCGCAATGGGCCAGTGGCAACGTCATAAATATAATTTCAGTTCCGCGGCGCGACTTTTAAAATTGTAAGATCATGTCGGGAAATAAGCGAAACATTTTTTAAGGTGTTGCAGTACTTGTTGTGACAAGCGAATGGTTCGATAAGTGTATCGAATAATCTAATGTCGGATAGGAAACGCAGAAGTGAGTATACGACTAGCTGATACTCTCTACTCAGATCTGCAAAGCAACAACTAAGCAACTATAATCGGCAATGTTATTTTTAAAAGAAATTTTTATTTGAAAATTTTAAAGTTTTAATACATCACTCTCAAACGGTACAGGGTATTTTAATGTTGTGCAGTTAAACAGTTTACATTCATCAGTCAAAAGTATAATATTACAAATAAATGTCAAATTAGTAAGAAAACGAGTGAGATAAACGCAAGATAAGCAAGATATGCATTATAAATCAATTTCCAATTAAAAAACGCAGACAATACACCGGAAATACGAGACCCTGTGTGTAAGACCACGTGTGGAGTGAAGCGTTTCATTGTGGTTTCGGATTGGAAATGGGGAAATTGAAAATTTAGGTTAATCAGCGCTAGAGAAATTCAAATAACCAAATGAAGAATTTCACTTTTGTTTTAATGGCAGCTTAACTTTGCCTTTGTTTATTGCTTACTGCTAGGGTTCAAAGAATGTCAACTAACAGAGTTCAAGTATACAAATGTATTAATAGGTAGTAAGCAAGTATCTGTGATCCCAGGAAAGCTCAGCAAGTAGTTGTACTCATTTTCGATGGTCACGTTTTCATATTTATTTTGTAAATTTTGAGTTTTCTGAATGTCTGGGCCCCACAACGTGTGTAAGGTTGTCTAAGGTCAGAGACAAGATGACGTGGACGCCGACGCCTGCCTTGTGGGCCAAAATCAACAACATTGCACACAGACATAAGGCTTAAATAATAACAATAACAACAACAACAACAACAACAAACCTAACCGGCGCCTCGGTCACTTTGATCTATGCACTTCAAATGATTTTTGTTAGCTCTGCCTCTTGGTCTCTTTTTTTCTTTTGCCGTCTTTTGAGCTCTTTTCTCCTTGCCTCTCTTCTGAAGTTGTTGTTTCTGTTTGTGGCGATGCGTACACAATGTTGCGGCAGTTTAAATGAAACGGCAACTTTTGCGCTTGGCAGTTGAAGCGTCAAAGAAGTTGGCACAACATGTACTTCAAGACCTCAACTGGAGGAAGTTGCAACCGTAAAAGTGTTGGATAAGTGCCTCCACTCTCCATGTTGATCTTTGGAAATGGGGGAACAAACAATAAACTATGTACGTGGTTGCACAAAGGCGAGTTCCTGTGATATCTACGCACAGACAGCAACTTATTTTTCAGTAAATTTCCATTATTTTTGATGCGATTTTACATTTCTTTATTATTATTATAAAAATACTTTTACTTTATGATGGAAACCAATGTATGGAAAGAAATTTGTATTTTAACAAACAATATTAGAGGATTGTAAAAGCTGATTTATGTAGATTTCGTATAAGCCGGTTATGTGTATATTAACTGATAATTATAATGATTATCGATTAAGAAATATATTACATATTAAAAAAAATAATAAAAGTCTTGTTGTTTTATTTGAATTTCTATTGAAATTACTCCCCAACATTTAATACAGTTTTTATTATATGATATTTTTAAGTGTAATTCCATTATTCTGCATAAAGAGCTGGTCTTATAAATTAAATTTATAATTTACAGCTTGATAATTATCAATCAGAATAGGAAAGTCTTCTAAAATTTCTAGAAACATGTTCACTGATTCTAGAAATGTATCGTCAATACTCAGCAATCTAACAATCTTAACCCATTAACGGCTAATGGGTATTTAAATACCCAAAAAAGTATTGACACTTTAAAAATTCTAGCTCGGGGCATGTGAGAGATATCGAGGCAAAATTTATTTCATATTAAAGAGAAAATAATAAAAATATAAGTATAAAATTTGAACAGTTTAGTTATCCTTGTTATACTTGTAGTTTTTTACAGGTGAATATCTACCAATTTTTCTGCATACAAAATGTTATCGAAAATAGCTGAAAAATGTATGGAAATCGAAAAAATTAAAATTGAAGATAAAAATTTTTTTTTGTTTCTTTCAACTTCTATGGTCTTCTAGGCACACATTTCCAAATTTCGTCAAAATCGTACCAGCCGATCTATGGGCAGCCATTAATGGGTTAAGCTTTAAATTTAAATGTTTTTTTTTTAAATATATAACGCTAAATTGAGAAATATCGCTCAATGATTGCCTATCCACAAATATTCAGAATGCTACTATTACAGTTTTTGAGCAGCAACTGCAGCTTAGTGTCAGCTCAACAACTGTCGTGTTTTCAAGTTTGACACTTGCATTTGTCATTCGGTTTGTTGGTATTGTTTTGTCTTATTTGTCTGTCCATTTGTTCAGATTATTTTTTCAAGTTTTTGACTGTTACAGAGTATTGCTTAGCCCCCCTCTCCTCGTTTCTTAATTCACTATTTGTTTTTGTAATATGTATGTATTTTCTGCTTTGTTGTTGGTTAAGCTTTATGCGCAATTAGCGAGCGCATTGTTTGTTTTTGTGACACGTTTTATTGTAATTAAAAAATCAACCACAAAACATGCTGCACAATTCTGTCTTTGAATTTACAGATTGGTGTCCCATGTAAATTGTCAATATCTGAGACAGCTTAGCTGTCCAGTTTACTATCACGCAGAGAGTGTGTGCCACATACATATGTGATAAATAATGAAACAATAGTATATTTGAATCATCCAACAAGCTTGCTCCTCAACAACATCTATAACATGCCCCTTAGATAATGATTAGTAATCATAACCATTAGTAATTCGATTACTTTTGTTAAAAAGTCGAACTTATGATTAAATTACGATCATCTTCGGTCTTGTCCAATTATTTAATGATTACGATTACAAAAAATCTAAAATACGTCTAAAATTGTTACAATTGTTCGACAATAATCAGAAAAATTTGAAAAATAACCAATAGTAATCTTTTTGAGTACTCGGATTATTTTATATTTTTTCTGACTATTTCTGACTATTTATGACTATTTAGTAAAAATCAAGTTATGCTAAATTTTCACCAATTAAAGTAGCCACAATAATCAGAAAACATTTAAAAATAGTCGAAAAAATCAGAAAGATTATTTTTTATTTTTTCTGATTATTTTTGAATAATTGCAACAATTTTGGATTACTTCTCAATTTTTTGTAATCGTAATCATCATGTTATCACAAATTTTTCAACAGCGAATTATATAGTCACTATGAATATTTCCAATAATAATCTAACTGATTTGTAGTTCGTAACAACTGAATGTCGCCAACCTTAAGTAAATTTGAAGTCTCTGTCTGTCTTATGTCTAACAGACGCCAGTTGTTCACTCTCAGCTATGCCAATCAAGTTGTGCTACACCAGTTTGCGTTTGCATCTGCATTTCAATGTGTACGTAATCTGACTTTGTCGCATATTGGCTAAGTGATTCGATAACATAGGCAAAAATCCGATAGTATCCCTATTAAACCATATATTACGCTGAGGCAGGGCGTTACATTGGCTTTACTGTCAAATGTTCGCATACCAAGTTGTATGATTCTAAGTTCTTATTCATCTCTGACATCGACATGGATATTTACCCTATTTCCAATTTAATTTGTAGCTGAATTTTCCTTTAATATGTGGAACCTTTTCCGATTTCACTTCCTTATACCCCTGTCACAAATCACTCGTATAAAACTAACTGCAATTTAAATGCAAGTTACAGTATTTAAACAGCTTGTTTTATTTATATTTATTTTTAATATTTTTGTTTTTTCTCCCCTCTTGGTTACAATCCAAACTTTCTTCCCCGGTAAAGTTGGTAGCGACCATTTGGCGCCTTTTAAGGCTGTTTGCCGCCAAAATGCCATTGGCTTTGGCCAAGTGAGCTCGAGTCCAGCCAGAAGTGATGACTGCACCAAGGGGCGGGGTATGGGGATAATTATGGCTAAAGTCGGCAATTTAGACGCCAGGCATGACTAAATTATTGCCACCTGGTGCCATTTCGGTTGGCAAATACATTAAATGCCACAAACGTATCAAATGCAATTTTTATTAGCGCAATTAACACCTTTCTTTTAATTTGTATTTGTATATATATTTATTTTTATATTTGCCACGAGCACAATTAACTGATTCGTGAGTGTTTGGGGATGGCGTTGATTTGCTTACCGCGTTGCCGGGAGCGTTGTGTTGTTGTTGTTGTGGGGCGCAGTGGTATGAACTGTTGTGGCATCAGACGCACACCAGTTGTTGGTAGGATGCCTGGCGGACAGGGAGGTATTGAGTCGAGGTTGCTATACACCACAATGTTGTTGTTGCCCGGGTGTATTAGAATGTGTTGCTGTTGCTGTTGCTGCTGCTGTTGTTGGCTCAGATTGCCAACGAGTTGTTGTTGCTGTTGTTGCTGCTGGTGTTGCTGATAGTAGGTGGCAGGCAGCAAGGCAAAGCCATGTTGCTGTTGCTTTTGTATTTGCGGTCGCGGAGTTATGGCCACAAAGTATTGCTGCTGTTGTTGCTGTCGCTGTTGCTGAGTGTCTGCAACATAATGTTGTTGTTGCTGCTGTTGTTGAAAGTTTGTCTGTAAGCGCGTGCGATAGCTAAATTGTTGCTGTTGCTGCTGCTGCTGTATCTTTGGTATCAATGTTGCTGCCGTTGTTGCGCTCGCGCTGGCAGCAATTGTTGCCATTGCTGTCGTTGTGCGCGTCGCATGCGTCACATTGCGCTGATAATGATGAGGAGGACGCAACAGTTTGCGTCGTTTGTTGCTGCTCACATTGCGATTTGTGGCAAAGGGAAATTTCCGACGCCATTTGTGGCGCAACGGAGTTATTGTTGTTGTTGTTGTTGCGGTTAATGTTCCTGCTGCTGATGTGTGAAGTGTTGCCGTTGCAGACGCCGCGGCCGTGGCGGTGACAATTTCATTGAAATTACTGCTTAAATTGATATTTACACTGCTATTTACACTAGTAGTTTTATGCTGTTGCTGTTGCTGCTGCTGCGGCTGCAACATGTTGCCCTCAGGCGCTGCATGTTGCAGCGTGTGTGTTATGCAGACTAGAAAAATTGAAAAATGCAGCAATTTTCTTGTGGTTGCTGTTAAACTTGGCTGAAGTTGCCGTTGTGTTGCTGCTGTCACTTGTTGTTGTTTTTGTTTTATTGACGCGTCTGTCATTTTGACAGTTCGAATGTCAGACGCTGACACATTTCCCATTTTCGTTGAATTGTTTCCAATTAGTCTTCGATGCTTTTCAATGACTTTTCACACATTTTGTGGCGCTTTTTGTTTATGCTTTTCTTTGAATTGCAATACATTTTCTGTACACGAAATTTTCTGTTAACAAATTTGATTAAATTGTATTTTTGAAGATGCTGTGTTATTTATTGACAGTTGCTGCGTTGATTTTGTTTTTATTTTACATAAAATTATGTTTAAAAAATTATACAAAGTATTTGAAAAATACTTTTTATGCTTTATCAATTTTCAAAGTTTTGTCTGACCTAAAATTTGTTTTCCATTCTCTCAATTAGCTGAGTAAATATGAAAAAATAGATGTACACTTGTTGCTTTAACAACAACAGTTTAGGCAAATTTTGAAACAGAACGTTTGTCAGTTTGTAAACAAACAAATAGTAATTTACAATTTCAATTCAGAGCAGTGCTAAATACATCTGTGTAGACTCTGGCAAACTAATTAGTATTTTTTTAAAAAATTTTAAAATGCACTATAAAATACCCTGCAGTAATTTCTTAAAGGAATTGCAATTATGACTAATGTAAATCATAAAAGCTTAGGAAAGAATTTATCATAAATTTACAAAATATTTTAATGTTTACTAAATGAAAGTATCTCTCAATATATCTTGTTTCAATTAGTATACCCTAAAAATTCTATGGTTACACGGTATATGCAAAATAAATAAAAAAACATTTCAAGCTAATGTGTTACAATTTGTAGCAGACTTGTTGTGACTAAGCGTTGGGAAATAAGTCAAAATGTGTAATAAAGTCAGAATATTAAAGCTCTGACACAACTATGGCAAAGTGTGAATTTCGATTTAGCAAAATACATGAGAATGATAATCGAAACGGAAATCTGTGGCACCCTTTGACATGAAACTTATAGCTAGGCAAATGGCATAAATTTGCTACGCAAAGTCCATAAACTTGTGTCGAAATCTTTATTATTAAATGGTTTATAAGAGAGTTCAGTCCGAGATATCTATTCGCAAGGGGTTCTATCATCATCAGATGCTAGCTTAAATTGTTTTCCAGGAAACGCAGCTGCAAACAAAATTCGCGGCCGACAGACAAAAGCGAAAAGATGATCATAAACTACAAAGTAGATCTGGAGAATCCGAAAGCAAACAAAAATGATCGTGATGTAATAAATTTCGAATGGAACTGAAAAGTAAAAAATACTGAAATCATTTTCGTATGTATTTCTCTAGTTATATGGACCGTAAAGCTATAATACCGAGCCTATGATCAACATCAAATATTTCAGCAATCGAAAAAATACAATACAATATAACGCTGAGCAAACGATCGTAAATAATCAAACATGAACTGACAATCCAGTGAAATGAGGGGATATATACATAATATGTTGTTGCCCCTGGTCTCTTTCCCTCTCTCTCTCACTCTGTCTCTCTATCTCTCTCTATATAAAGTGGAAAATTAGTTGCCTCAAGAGCCACAGCAACAAATTACAAATAAGTGAGCTTTTGTTTTCCATTGAAATTTGGCGGCTTTTTGTTATTTGATCTTTTTTTAACAAACCTAACAATAACAGAAAGAACAACAACAAATGAAACATTTTTTTCTTTTCATAATTTTTTGTTGTTATTGTTGTTGTTTTTTTTGAGCATCTTCCGTTTGAGGTTTTGTGAGCCACATTTGCGGCTACCTAATTTAAATTTCTCACATTACAATTAAATGTTGAACCTCAAACTTGGAACGTTGCTCAACTTTGGAATGTTTTACCTGGACCATTTACCTTTCGCACTTACTTAAGTAAAGCCACACTTGAACCTGCCTCGTACTTTTGACTGACAGTTTAGTGCTAAATTAATGTAAAATTTCAAATATGTCAGAGCTGAGGCGTATCTAATTAATTCTGGAATCGAATCTGACGGTTCCTTTTTGTAACTGACACAAACTTGAGACGGGCTTTAAATTGTACCTTCAAATGAATTCATATACATATATTGCAGAGTTTGCACGATATTTGTGAAATGGAAACATTTATTTGAAATTTCTCAAAAAATAATATTTAACTTGTAAGTAAGCTGCAACTGACAAGGAATATTGAATATTTATCTTTTCAAGTTATGGTAAGTTGCTTTCTTTTACTATATAAAAACTATGCTTTTATATAGGCCAAAAAATATTAATGTTAATTTGTTGAAAAGAAAGATATTCTTCTTATACTTCACAAGTCACATTTGGTCTTCTATTACAATCACCTAAAATATAATACATATTGTCAAAATTTTTGATTTATACAAACATATAATTTAATATTGATGTTCGTCCTCAATGATTAACTATATTTAATATCATGTAATTACCTTATAGATTTGCAAATAAAACCGATACTAATTTTGTACACTTGTTTTCTGTTCAGTTTTATGGTATATCAACTATGAAGACTTTTGCTGTTGTCTAAACTTAATCTGAAGTCAAGAGAGTCTAAGATATTCCAGCTGCTATGCTTCATTTTTCTGGCACACCTCTCCACATACCATCATAAACTATATGTACATATCTCCATTTGACTTGTAGTGTAACCCAATTACAAAACTGTTGAACATTTCGCACATTTCCACGGTTCACTTTACACCCAAATGAAAAACTAATCTATTAACGCCTTCATCAGGCTACCAAATGAAGAAACGAACAAATGGAATAAAGTGAAGAGAACAGTGCAAAGTGGCGGTCATAAAGTATTTTAATAGTATCTGGCAGTGCAGTTTGACGGTACCAGAAATCACCGGGAAAACCACCCGCTGATCCGTTTGATCAGTGTCGACTGGACATGGCCACATGGAGCGCTTTATAGCAATGGTTTCATTTCGATTTCGATTTCGATTTTCCAATATTTTATTGCACAATTGTAATTGAATTGTTTGGCACTTTTCGATTTCATTTTGTTGTTCGACGCTTTAAATTGGAAAATATGTTAATGATTTGATTAAGACTCGCATGTATAAATAAGTAAATATTTTTGCAAGTGAAGCGATGAGTTGTGCTGAAAATCTGTGAAAATTGAGCAATTTCCTAAAGTTGGTTGTCGAAGTGAGGAGTAAATAAAATAAACTAGGACATACATGTGGCAAGGCACAGCGGGAGCACGGTGAAAGGTTTCTCGGATTGAATTTGGTCTGGAGAAAAGAAATTAATGTAATTTCGTTGTTGCGATTCAAAGAGTCCTAACCTAATTATCTGAGTTGTTGTAGAAGTCGCAAATGATCATTAGACCGAGCTGCTGTTTATTTAATTTTTATTTATTCGAATTTATGGCCAAAAAACAGAAGCAAAACTGTCAACACTAATTAGCTAAATAAGCTAATCAATAATTGGTAGAAATTTGATATGATAAAAGAAATCGGGCAGCAAAAAAAGACGACTATTTTATGCTGCTGTTCGGGGGCTGCCTATAAAAGTCAGTCGAGTGTTAAAAATAGCCGCCAGCTAATTACGTAGAATTGTCACTTTTAATTAGAACAAATGGAGAAAAAGTCCAGATATACGCACACACACACATATATATACGCACAGACATGTCAGGAACAACACATTGTCAAGATAAAAGCAAAAATATTTTACTAACAAAGTTGCGGGCACTTAGTGGCAAGTATCAACTGTTGCAAGCTGCCAGACGAAACGAGTTTCCAGCAAAACGCAAGACATTAAATTTTGGGCTTAGACTGTGAAAAATTGCAATGCCACGAAGGAGGAGGAGGTTGAGGTTTTCCGGAGGGGTGAGTACGGACACATAAGCCCAGTAGCAATAGCTACGCATGCCACAAGTCTACGGAAAATATTAAAAAAATACATAGAGAAAAAAAGAAATAATGAGCCCACATAAGAAATGACTTAATCGCTGGCGGCTTGTTAACCCCGCTGCAAACCTTTTGTGGCCAGGGTCTTAAAGTAGCTGCGCAAATATAGATTTACAGCAATTTACTTGAAGGCCTTAACTCATGACTGCCAGTCAATAATAATTTCTGATGCCCCCAAACGCGCGCCGTTTGCAGATTATATATTATCTTTGAATCCAAAAGAAGAGATAGAAAGAGGGAGTTGGGCTGAGGAAGGGGGACCACCGTCAGCGCCTTTGAGGAATTGCATAATTATAGCATAGACGAGACGAGACGAGCCCAACTGAGCAACTCACAACTCAACTACAGCCATTGGCCTAGGTTCAGGCTAATTTGCTTAACATAGCCCACATATAATCTACTTAATATACGTAGTGCCTACTGTGGATACTACAACTCTGTTGTGATGCTTGTTAAACTCACTAAGAAGAAATCCTTAACTAATAGTTATTTACTAATGAGTCACAGCAATATATGAAATTTGTGTTAACAGTTTAAGAATTGCTTAATGTACGACTATAAATTAGATTATAATATATGGAATACTGATGTAAATCGTAATTATAGATCAAGTTTTCAATGGAATTGTTAAAATCGTCAAAACAAAAATTGAGTGATATATCGATAAAATATTATCGATATAAAGAAAGTAAAATATATGAAATTTGTCTAAACAGCTTAAAAATTTGACAATTATAAGTCGTACTATAAATACTAATGTAAATCAAAATTATAGAACGAGTTTTAAATCGAAATGTTAAATACGATTTTACGATATATCGTCAAAACAATTATGGACTTAAAGTACTTGAAAATCGTTTCTGCGAAAATCAAGTCTTCGATTTTTCGATGTATTTTTACATCACACAGATATACTTGATACAGATATATATGGAGTATGTTGACCAAAAATACTAAAAAAGGATATGTTCAAGTTGTACGCATTTTTGTACTATAAATATTATTAGGGCTAAACATAGAGTTCAGTATTTGAAATGCTTGTAAAGAGTATTCAACTTTCGTTAAAAAATATCTTTTGTGCCTTTTTTTTTGTTTTTTCCTTTGTAGCCCGTAGGCTGCTGTTGTGTGTGTGTGTGTGTGCTGTGTGTGTGTGCTGTGTGCTGTGTGTGTGTTTTTGTGTGTGTGCTGGAAAGACAGTTTGTGGCTAAGAGACTGAGACTGAGTAGATGGCAAAGGCAAAGAGCTTGTACAAATATTGTAATGGCATGATATTGATCTTGATTGTCAAGATCGCACACAGCATGATCAGAGAAGAGATGAGAAGAGTAGAGGGCTGAGGACTGAGGGAGAGAAAGAGAGTTGGTTCGTCGTCTAGTCTAGTCTAGAGTTCAAGCAAGTTGCATTGTTTAACTTTAAGTTTGACTTTGTGTCAGTTTATGTTTGGTCGATAACGATCTTTGATCGTGGCTGCCGACTGTGTCATGTGATTAATCGTGTGTGTCGTCGATGGGTGCTTGGGAAAGGGTTATTCAGACATTCACAGCGTAGAAAGTAGCACTCATATGAATATGAATCGGAATCTGAATCTGAAGCCGTTGCACTCACAAACCGACTCAATCACTTGGCTCAAATGCACTTGTCTCGCATTGGTTTCGAGCAGCTGCAGTCTTTAAAATCAGATGTCCACCAATCTGAGTGACAGGAAAGTACTTTAACTAGGCGCCATCGATTGAGGAAGCAATTAAATTGAAATTGTAATGGTTCTCCAGCGATCTTCATCTTCATAACGAATCCCATATGCTGTGGCACAATTTAGATTTATGTGCATGTCTTTCAATGTAATTTGCGAAATTTGTTGCTTTTTTGCACGGTCAATTGTGAGTAACGATTGAAGCTAATGTCCTCAGTAGCGATTGCTCAAATTAGAACACGCACACACACATTTACTATAAATGTACTGTTAAGTAAAATATATGGATTTCAAATTTATGATCATGTCGATCCGTTTTACGATAAGGTCAATAAATGCATTTAGCCATAAGTTTGAATGTTATAAAGAAAGTACATCGAATGGGAAGAGTACTATGTTTAATTCCGATTGAGAACGCAGAGAACTGAAATCATAGGGTAACCAAGTTTCGTTGTGCCTTCGGGCCTTGGGGCTTTTGGCTTTGGTATGCCAATTTAAGTAATTTCTTTTTTTGGTTTGGTTTGATCTTTGATCTACAATTTGAAACGCAGAGCAATGCGAAGGAGCAGAGCGAAGTGGATCGAGATGAGGAGGGAAAGATCACAGACGGAACAGGGCGGCCGTTAGATCAACTCGATGCGATATTTTTTTTTTTATTTAGGGAGTTAACTGCGCATAGTTAGAACTTGTTTTTTGTGGCAGTCAGGGGAGAAGGAGAGTGAGAGGGATGCTGGTTTAGGGATCTGCCATGAACAATGGAGAGGCGCCGCTTTCAAGTTCAAGTTGTTGTTGTTGTTGTTGCTGCTGTTGCTGTTGCTTTGAATCGATCGACGATCGACAAGGAGCATTCCTAATTGGGTCAACCAGTCTGTAGACTGAGACATTTAATTGGATTACCGCCTTTTGATTATTTTCATACAATATTTTGGCAACACGCGCCCCATTACCATTCTAAAAGTTGAGTCATAAACTTTAAAGCCAAATATACTATAACTCTAGGCACATTTGACTGAGCCTTACAAAATGTTGGCACCTTTATTTACAAAAGTCACAAAACAATGAAAAATAACAGAATTCCAAGCTTATCAGTTAACAAACATAGACATTTTCTATGTAGGTTGTTGCATTTGTCATCTCGCAATGTAATTCAACAAATGGAAAAGCATCTGTCTGAGATTCGTATTGTGTCTCGCATGTTTTATCTGTCGCTTGAGCAAATAAATAGCACACCGAAAGGTAATCTTTAAGCAAGAGCCAGGAGACAAAGTGGAACTACTGTATAAATTGGTACACAGAAATAAAACAATTATTCTATATATTTATTGTTTAAAATTGTTGAATTTAGCATATGTTTTTTAAGTATTTAATCTGGATATGATTTTTAAATTAACACAATTTTCGGATGAAATGCATTCAAATACATAGTTAAGAAAACATAAGAAGACATTTGATATTAAAGCCGGGTATCCACCACCGCGGAAAATAAAAATTTATGCCAAACTTCATATAAAAAAAACTGAGGCAGAAACTTTTCGTTTTCGATTTCGTTGCTTGAGTATCCAGCAACTTGAACGAAATCCACAAATAAATATCGATTAATGGCCTATCGACAGCGTTTGTGGAGCGAGAGAACAGCTGATGCACAGCTCAGGAATATATTGCCGACAATTATTTCGCTAGTGTCGATTGAAATAATGGAAGAAAAAACTGTGCGCAAAACCAAAAAGTGATATCAAACGGTTTTTGCAACAATATGTATATGCCGCCATTGACACAATCACTTCATCGTCAGAGTTCATTTTATTAATTTTTTTAAATTAGTTGAAATTTCAAAATTGGCGCTGTTACAAAACACAGCTGATTCGACAGAGTGACCATGCATGTTTTAAGTAAATCGTCACACGTTTTACGTATATGGGCACACTGTTGTATTTATGTTCCATACCCACGAAATAATTAGCAAATTCCTAACATAAAAATTTCGCGGTGCTGGAGACAGGCCTTAAGGAAGAAATTTAAAAATCGTATATAAATGTATTCAAACTCGATTTAAGAAGTTACAAGTTAAAAATAAATAAATAAAATAAAATAAATAAATTTTATTCCGGATTTTTTTCTGTGTAGATTCTCTATATTCCCTGAAGTCGATTGCTGGCCAAGTTAAGCATCAGTTGCAGCTCTATTAGCATTCCTAGAATAGGAAACTAGTTGTCCACTAACATAGAGACGTAGAGAGAGAGAGATGGAAACAGGGTGAGCCTGGTCATCCATAAATCTGTGCAGTCTCGCCCATTAATCACCATGGATGTCCGAAGCAATCATCACTTGCAGCGCATTTCAACAACTCTGTAGACAATCAGCCACTAAGTAGAGCTCTAGGGCGTTTCACTAATGAGTTATGGGCTTTACATTGTGTAATCTTTGTAGCTATTAGTAGCTGATGATTTCGGCACTGATTTGGTACTTTTAATTAAGCAGCTTTTCATTAAACTAAATTTATGAGCAGACAATAAAATATGTAAATCTGCTATAACCGTAGTTACATAAATAACAGAAAAATTACTTGATATTTATTTATAATTAGAATTTGCAAATGATTCTTTCAATTCCATCGAAAAAGCTTCAATCAATTTTTTATGTAATTTAATAAATTGTGAAAAGAATAAGCAGAAATTAGTAAAATGGATTCCCAAGTCTCACATGACGAATGTTTCATTAGCTTTTCAATCAGCTTAAAAATTATTGAATAAGAGATAATTACATAAAAAAATTAAATATATTGTTTTTACATTTTTCTCTTTATTTATTTCACAATCACGCTGCAACTATCAATTTAAAGATTTATGTTTTGTTCTCGCACCTTTTGTAAATATTTTGATTGCTTACAAAAAATACACCAGAAATAAAAAAAAAACAGCACAAGACGATATAATTTCGTGTAAAATGCGAGCAATGTACGCCCAGCTAATGAACACCTTGGCCACACATTCTATAATCAAATTGTGGGCGTGTCCCGCTCAGAGAGGTAGATGCAGGCGAGAGAGGAAGCGGGACGCGATCATCAAATCAATTTTCTTTCTTTGCATTGCAAATTTCTTTCGTTATCAACGTTGATCGGTTCGGTTCGGTTCGGTTCCGTCAAACGATCGATCGATGAAGTCGCACGGTACACAAATCAACATAATTGCCCCGACGCGGCAAGACATGAAGAGGAAGAGGAAGATGAAGAGGCATCTTCAACTCCACAACCGACTCCAACTGGAATAAAGTTGCAGCTGGAGCTGGAGCGCCAGTCACGTTGCGGCGCGTGCGTCGCAAATCAAGTGCAAAAATAGATCAATCAAGCAATCAATCGAATCGCTTCAATCGCCGTGGCAAATGAAAAGGTTTTTATTTATTCTTCGTACGTGCCGCGTTTTGTTGGGAGGAAATCACTGGGAATTAAGATTGCTCAGAACTCAACAAATTCAACATTTTAACTGCTGATACAAATTTTGTGTTTTTTGCCGTTTCCACTGAATTGCATACACGGGAAAAGATGATTTGCTGTTGCTTTATTTTGTTTTGTTTTGTTTTATTTTTGCTTTCTGCATAAACAAATTTTCGCACAAATACAAACACACACACATAAACACTCGGAGGTGGACGCAACACGAGACTCCATCGACAGCCGACCGATTTTCATGTATCCAAACGCGCGCGTCGTCTCGTTGCAACTGATCGCGATTGTCCCAATCAGAATACGAATGACCGAAAACCCAATGTTCGTTTCGAACATGTTGCGAGCATGTTGCCAGTCTCTTGCTGATGTTGCCAAGCAGCAAGCAGTTCGCTGGCATACGTTACTAGCGACAAGTGCGTTGGCAACACAGCTTCGTAGCAACGTTCAGATTGTTTTAGGTATGTAAACTTAATAAGTCAACATTTTTAGAATTTATATGGGACTATTTCAGATATGTCAAGTGATATCTGTCCCTAATTATATTAAAAAAAAGCTGTTGAATGTTAGCATGCTGCCAGTCTCTCGTTGATGTTGCCAAGCAGCAAGCAGTTTGGCATTTGTTGCTAGCGACAAGTGCGTTTGCAACAAAGTTTCTTAGCAAGATTCAGATTGTAATAGGTCGGGGAACTTAATAAGGCAACATTTTTAGAATTTATATGGGACTATTTCAGATATGTCAAGTGATATCTCCCTCTCTGACAGCTTATTATTTTAGGTGACAAGCTGTAATCTTTTGCTACTGAATATATTGCTCATAAATAATCTTACTTATCAACATAAAGCAGCTGAATTAAATGCTCATCTTAGAGATTCGACTTGCACTTGAAAGTTATGCCCCAGATGCACACATATTTTCCATTCTGTGCAGCAGCATTCCACTTATTTATAGTTTATCACATCAAAAGCTCTACGCATTTGCTGTGATGCAATGTAAAAAAATAAATATATATAGCAGAAACGAATGAGGAAAACATCTTACAATTTTCCATAATCAGCGTGCGATGGTAGCCAGGCTGCAATGAGAGAGCTGCAAATAGCTTTGAGTGCTGCATATGGGCACCGCACCTTGCTGCCAGCAGCAGTTGAGGCAACAACAGAGGCAACAGGCCAAAGTCAAAGACAATCCGCGCCAGACATGGCCAATAGCCCAGACAGGCAGGCGGGCGGTGAGAGCCGTCTAGGCCTCAGCCTGGCCAGGTCTGGGGCTCGGGACAACAAGCATTCCATGCCATGTCACAAACGCAGTTATTTATGCGCTTCAGTCCAGACCGATCCGATCCAACTGGCGGCCAGTTCTATGACACTGTCACATGAACATGTCGCCTTAACCTTTCGCACTAAAAACAAACAGCTCCAACAACAACAACAACAATAACAACAACAACAGAAGTACACCTTGTGCATGTGAGATCTCTTTAAAATAAAGAAAGAAATAACTTATTATTCAACGCTATGGAAAAACTGTCAATATTTTAATTGCCAAGCCTGAAAAACTCAGCCGGTTTGGCTGGAAGCCTCCTCGTTCACCTCCTTCTCCTTCTCTTTCCCCTCCTCATCCCCCTTTGGCTCCTCACTTGTCCACTGCGTGTGTCCGCATTCTGCGGGAAAATCATTTTTCTGCTACTTTTTCCAATAAAGCAAGTGGTCTTCAATGCGTGTATCGCATTTTGATGACACTTTGCTACTTGCAACGAGTTTTCGTAACCTTTTCTTTTTTTTATAATTTTGTGGCTTTTTTTTGGAGCTAAGTGAGCGATAAAAATATCAAAACAACAAAACGCTCTTGAAATTATGGCCTATAACGAACGAGCGATGCATAATAATAATCTAAAGTAGAGGAGTTTTTTTTCTTTTCTTTTCCATTGAATTTACCCAACGACAAAAGAGAAAACTTAATTAGGGCTCTTTTGAAATTAGGTATGCTAAATGAGGGATAATTTATCAGGCTGCTTTTAGCAGGGTGTGTTGCACTTGGACCCAATCAAGATCAGGTCGGGTTTTGGGGCCTATTCCCCACATATCTTCACGCTCTGGAGTGCAGCCAAAAATAGCATATAGCGCGCAACGAGATCAACAACTTCTAAAGACCGCAAATCTTATCAGTTTAAACAATTAAAAGCATGAGTAAATGCTATAAATATGACAGTGGGGGATAAAAGCCTGCCGTCTTATTAAATTATGAGGGAACATTTAAAAGAAAAAAACAAGGTCAAGTGTTTGCTATTAAAGAAGAAGAAAATAAATAGTCAAATTCAAGTGAATGCGTAAAGAGTTCTGTTCAATAGAAATGAACTCACATAAAGTATTAAAAACAAATAAAACTTTATACAGATTTAAAATTAAATCAATCATTGTGTTCATTCTATCTTTATACAATAATTTCAATATTCTTTCACAATGGAATAAGAAACTTAAACTTTTTATGTGACATGGAAACTAAACTTAATTTAACAAAAATTTAAAAATATTATTTATAAATCTTTACGCAATATTTATTGATCAAAAACTTCACTTGCCTGTACTTAGGGAACTTTGCGTCGCTTATTCACTGATTCTCTCTAAGATGCAAAACACACCCCACCTGCCAACAACTCCAACGTTACTTGTCAAAGTCAAGCCCACGAAATTCCAAAAAAAAATAATAATAAAGGCCGACACACACAAATCTTGTAAGCCTCTAACTGGAAACTAACAATAAGTAAATGCAAAGATTTAAATCAGCTACAGATTTGTTGCGGTCACAAAAAAGTTAGAAAAGAAACAAAAAAAAGAGACATATGAAGAATAGAAGCTTTGGAAAAACTTTGCGTAGAAACAGGAAATCCTACACAGAGACTTTCAGTGGTGTACAGCAAATTATCAAAACGCCAACATCTTTTTGACAAACTGCGAACAGGCTCCCCTCATACTAAGAGTGTCCTCCTTCTGCCTCCTTCCGCCCGCCTCCCTCAATTCCTTGAATGGTCCGAAGAACCCGCAGCTGTCTCTGGTGGTCCGCACATTTCTCAGAGAAGAGCGCACGAGTCGCATTTAAGCAAGTTTTTCGTTTACGTTTATTTCTTCTGATTTGTTGCGATCGCAATCGTTACTTTGGCTTCGACTTTGGCTTCATATGGGAACGGTTTGAGTTTGAGTTTGAGTTTGGGCTTGAGTTTGAGTCTGAGTCTGGGTCGGGGCATTATTTACGGAGCCTCGTCCCATTACATGGCTCGTTGCGAGATCAGTTCAGCGATTGACGTGCCTTACTGTAATTTTTCATGCAATGATCTTCTCTTATGGCATCTCTCTCTCTCTGTCTCTCTGGGCTCGTCGTCTGGTTCGTCGTCATTCAACGCATCGTTGACCTATTGAACCATAATGTATGCACATGTGCCGAAAGGATCTTAAGACTGAGACCGGCTCTACCTACCTAGTACCTACTACTAATACCACTACTACTACCAGTCACGTTTTAAGTAGAACCTGTTCTTGCCGCTACTTTTCTCGCATGAATCATTATTTGTTGTGCTTAAGCGATTTACTCAGATGTAGTCGAAGTTTGGGGGCAAGAGGAGGATCTTTGGGACAGCTGCAAGTTTGGCCAGTCTCTCTCTCTCTCCCTCCCTCTCTCTCTCTCTGGACCCTCTGGGCGCAGTCGACTGCCTCGTTTGCGATCATTTGTGATTGATACTATTTATTGGTTGCAGTGTTCTTAAACGGTTTACGCATTTGTCGTAGGGTTGTCGAGTCATTTACAGAAGTAATATAAGAACTTCAATGAAGGGGAAAACATGGCATTAATTTGTAATAATTAAATATTATGTTGTAGCAACAAGTGAAAGTGTAAGTAGTAAGTTGTTTCAAAAGAATTAAGCTGGAATAGAGCTTTAAAACGTAGAATGTAAAAAATATTGCATACTTTTAGACGCTTGCGTAGCTTAACAATTTAAAACAATCATAAATATCGTTCTATTCATCCGTTCTTTGTGTAATTAATTGTAAAAAATAATAATAATAAAAGATAATTCCAACTAAGAAAGTGTTCTATCTTAATAACATTAGGGATGTGTTTTAAAAAAGCACGGTCTTGCTCGTGGACTCCGCAGGAGTCTGTGTACTAAACTTGTTTGTACCAGCTGTCATAGTCTGTGGATGCTCATCATCAATATATATACTTTCTAGGATTGAAGATGCCTATTTATCCCTGTTTCAAGCACCTCAACGAATTCAACATACCCTTTAAATCTATGAAAATGGAAGAAATTAAAAAAATAAAAATATGTGAAACAAATGTGAAGTTAAACTTCAACTGTTTGGTTCTAGCTTTTCATTTGAGCTAACATGTTTATCAGAATACTAGAATAATATCATCAATATCGTCAATCATTATCATTATCATTGACATTATTAACGATCAGCTGTTGATAGTTAAAGTACTACAATGGTGTCCTCCCAATCCCACCTAGGATCCTTTTTGCATCTGCTGGCAACCCTGCTCAGATTCCACACTCTGGTTTCCCTCTTAAAGGCAGGGGTTTCTCCTGCTTCGTCTTAACCATTTGGCCATTCAGTTTTGTTCAGTGCTTTTAGCGTCTATTGATGAAAGAATTTTACCAGCGGCCACGTCGTTGCCACTTTTTTCAATTTCTACAATATCTTTGAGCCGCACTTTGCCAGATTTGTGGCCAGTTGGGCAGCTGCTTGGCCTTTCCTCCATGGGCATTATTATAGATTACACTCGCCAAGTCTCAGAGTTTATCTATGTTCATGTATCCGCGAATCCGCGGATTCGCGTATCCGGCGAGGGGCTACAAGAAAAGCGTGCGAAAAAGTGGGCGTCGTTGGGTTAGCGCAATCTTCGACCTTTTGATCTGTTTTCCACCCGACCAACGCCGCCGGCAGCAGCAGCAGCAGCAGCGAAGTTGACGTTGACTGCAACAGCGACTGATAGTTGTGGCAAGATTTTTCTTCGTGTGTATGTAGCTGCAACATTAGCAGCAGTTGCAAGTTGCAACTTCCTTTGCGTGCCAAGTGTAAATGCATTACACTTGAACGTTACCTTAAATGTTGGTGTTGCCCCTCTATCCCCATCTCCCTCTCTCACATCCTCCCCGTTGGGGCAGCTGTCGTCTTGATTTTAATTGATTTTTTCGGCTTGCTGTTGTTTCACTCGTCGGCAGTGCTTTGTGCTCGCCTCACTCTCAGAATATATGTTGCTATGGGCGAAAGTTGTTTGGGCAACATCAGTTGCAGCAACAAATGCTGCGAGTGCAACATTGACAGGCTGCTGAGAGTTTGGCTAAGGTTGCTTTCATTTTTAAATACTTAAAAAATAAATAGACTCAATTTTTAAGAAAATTATATTGATAATCAAATTGCCATGAGCAATTTTCAATGAGCTAATAACCTTTGGGATAATCTGGTCAAATATAGACTACAATAATAATAAGGCCCGTTCTTTCAATGTCTAAATAAGGTGCTTGATAACTATTAAAAATATATTTTGACGTAAAATGTATTGAAATTAGTGTAAAATTTTAAATTATATTTTAGATACAGCTTATATGTACATTGAAAAAAACGGCCCTGATAATAATATTCGAGGAGATAAAAACATTAATTATACATGTAATGTATATTTATCATATGGCTTCTTTATTTTCTTTTTAAGTAAAATGTATGAAGTTTTACCGAAAGATTCACCGTTATTAAAAACTTGAAATTGATCAAAATTAATATATCTGTGAATTTTTTTTAATTATGAAAAATTACTTTTTTAAATAATTCTTACATGAGTTAATTTACCATCTGCAGTTTAGCATTATATTATATTATAAAATATAACTAATAAAAAAATAAATGCAAAAAAGATGATAATCTTTATTAATTGCTCATTTTATATATTTATGATTCTTAAATTTAAAAAGACACATTTTAAAAATGTCACTTTGTTCTTGTATTTTGTTACAAATTCTCTAAAATTGTCAGTTCCGCCATTTACTCCGTAAATTTATCAGTTTAGCTTTCTAACTCTGCAACATGAATAATTTATAAAGTTTGACAAGTCAAACAAAACGAAGTCTCGACTACATGAAAAGCCATCTTCAATTTGAGTTTGCACCTCCATTAAACGATCGGCAAGAAAAAGTCGCAATTTTTATTAGTCGCTGGATATTGCAACAAATTTATGGTAACTGTCATCATTGAAATTAGCAATTTTATTTAATTGCAATTTACTTTTATTGGGCAAACAACAATTTCCGCTGGCACGACTACTCATATTGGCCAAATGGATTGCCTGATGAGGTTTCGAGTTGGAGGAGTTGTTAATTGCACTTGTGATTTACGTTGTCGAGTGTCAATACACGCAATGTGAATGGATGCACTCATAGGATGGGCCTCGAAAACTGCACTTTGATTAAATGCATTGCGTGCATGAACCGGAGATCAGACCGCAGAGAAAGAGAGAAAGAAATGTTTAGATTGATGAAGCGGCAGGCGTTCCATGACCATTAGAAAGTGCATCAGGTAACGCCCACAACGACATAGATACAGATGCATATATGTACAGATATTCATGGGCCCTGGGGCTGAACATGTTGCTATCTAAATGCATTTGACATGTTTTGCGGCCACATTCTGAGGCATAAAACTAATGGCATCTGAGTTGTGTGCTAAACCAACTACTTCAAATATTTCACTTTACGATTTTTTAATGTTGAAAGCTTCTAATAACCGTAAAAGAAATGTGACAGAGTCCGACACTCGGTAACTGTGGTCCAATCTCTGGACTAGAAACGATCGCTGATCGCAGCTCGACGATGAGTCAAAAGTTTTTATGGGCCAAACACGTTCTAATAAAGCGGCTAATTAAGCAGAATTTTGCATGCCCGAAAGCATTGCATTTGTATTGGTAAGCTTTCAAAAGCTCCCAGAGTCAGAGATATAAAAGTCGACGCTGCGTCCCATGCATGATTCGTGTTCGTGTGAAAGCACAACAAAACTGTCACCTCAGTTGACATAAATTACTTTATGTGAGTTATTTTCCGAGACCACACGGGCACAGCTCTTAGAGAATATGACAGCTGGCCGGGAGATATGGATACACAGCAAAAAACCATTTTAAAATTGAAGTTTAAGAATCTTGATTTTAGCCTGTAGTTTTTAGGCATACATTCAGGATAATATTGTTAAATTGACACTAGATGCGGATAAAATTGCAATCACTCAGCATTAACATAGTCAAAATAGACTTAAATATTTGATTTATTTATAGAGCCCCGATCAAAATTTTTGTGGATAAGGAATTAAAAAATCGTGCTTGAATCATGTAAATATTTCGTACTTGAATTCAAAAACTCCTAGATAACCAAACGTTAGACACAGCATGGAATTGAATTTACTCCGGAAGCCCAGATGTTTTTTTCTGTGTAATTTTATGTTTGTATGCACCGCTTTGAAGTCCACAATGCAATGTTGCAACAATGTGACCAACTGTTGGCTTTGTATTCTTTCCTCCCTCTTCTCCCGTCGCTCTCTCTCTCTCTCTATCTATCTCTGTCTCTACTCTCATAAAAAATGTTGGCAACTTTATCAAGAGTACAATTTAAATGTCAAGTTGATGACGTTTCGTGTCTGTTGGCTGGAGGAGGTTGGGTTCTTGTTGTTGTTGTTGCTGCTGCTGTTGTTGTTGTTGCTGTTGTCATGGACCACAGAGAAGACAGATGACTTTAGCAGCTGGCAAAATGCAAACCTCGAAACGGAAGTGCAGCAGTCTAAACAAATTTATATGGAGTATGAAGTGCATGGGAAGTGCTAATCGGGCACAACACGAAACACGGCCAACACGTTGTTGTTGATGATGATGATTGTGAGGAAGATGATGATGATGATGATGAAGTCACTGGGGGAGATGCAAGTGCTAGACCCATCATATGATTGTGAAAAGAAAACTATGATATATATGGACTAATTAGTAATTACCATACGGAATATCATTTACATCCTAAGTTATAAGCAAGTCGAGTTTTAGATACAAAAACGAATTTGTAATAAACCTTATAAGTGATAATATAATAAATATCCTGCTTAATTAATTAATGATGTAAAATAAGTTGATATTCCGATATATCGACTTTGGAAAAATCTACAAATGTAAATACAGTTGAACTTCCATACCTCGAACGTCCATAGCTCGAATCCACTCTAACTAAATTGAGTGGCAATTGCGTATACTAAACCGAAAAAAAGACTTCCATAAGTCGAAGTCTCCATTAGGGAAGTTCGACTGTGTAAATATTTAATGTGCAGAATCCGATTCATTGCTTTTATTATATCACTATGTCATTTTAAAAATTCTATAGAATGTATTGTATGCACATATGCCATATATTTGGCAGGTTCAAGAATCAGTAACGAGTTATCAACTCAATTTTTTTAAATTACAAAAATTATGGCACTTATCAGAAGCGTAGTTTTGTAATAATTACTTCATTTAATTTAAAAACTTTTGATGTGAATATAATATATAATTTTTTTTTTTGAATGACTTATGAAAATCAGGGAC
Source organism: Drosophila recens (assembly GCA_037043495.1). Lineage (NCBI taxonomy): Eukaryota > Metazoa > Arthropoda > Insecta > Diptera > Drosophilidae > Drosophila > Drosophila recens. The sequence continues at coordinate 34,997 of JBAMBJ010001628.1, forward strand.
TGCAAATAAGAGTTATGAATGCCATTATTTCTGATTTTTTCCATAAAAATAAAAAATGTAAGAAATATATTTTATATTTTTTTTTTTTTTAAAGTTACAAATACGAATATTTTTGACTCTTTAAATAAAAATTAAGAATAATTGTTATTTCGTAAATTTAAAATAAAAATTTGAAAGTAAATGTTAATTTGCAATTTTTATTTTAAGAGTTATAAAAGTTACGGTCCCTGATAGAAATAAGTTTCGACAGTTTTCAATTCTAGTGCTAACTATTTAACTTCATTAGATAAAATAAGATGGGATAAAGGGAGTAACACATGATTCTTCTGTGATCTTATATTCACGTTTTATGCAATTCAGAATTAAAATTGTTCTGATTTAATTTAATTCACTCCATCTTTTGAGTTCATAACCCATTCTAACTGTGAATGATTTGGTGATTCATCATCAGCATCACACAATGAAATCACGTGTAAATTAACGCGAAAAGGGGCTTTGCTCGTTAGTCTAACTTTGTACATGGCCTGATAGTCTGTCTGTCTTTCGGTCCGTCTGTCTGTCGGTCGGTCGATCGGTCTGCCCCTTCGGTTGCCACATGCAAAAGGGCCCGGCCAATGCTCGAGAGTAACAAGATCATTAACGTGCCGCACGCTGCATGTTGCTTGGCCGCAAATGGCTCCACAGTAGCTGAGCTGTGGCATCCAACTGGTTGCCCACTGGTTGACGCTGCTCCCATAAATAAGGAGGGAATCTCTGTCGCCTGGCAGCAGAAATTATGACTGAAGCGCAGGCTTGAGGGAAAACATTAGCAGGTTGGGCTCTCGAACGTTTGCTTCGAGTTTGCTCAGGGAGAGGAATACGGGGCAGGAGGGGGAAGGGAGTTAGGAGCAGCCAAAATCGAGGTCCGTTGGCCAACAAACGTTGGTTATCTTTTTGTTGTGCACCGCCTCGGGAGGTTAGTCACACATGCGCGGTGATAATTCAACACGGCAACACGGCAGCAACGGCAAAATTAAATGGTAGCAACAGCAACAGAAACCGCATCAGCAACATGTTGCCTGTGTCTTGTTAGTTGGCTTCGCTTCTTGTTGCTGCTGCTGCTGTTGCTGTTGTTGTTGTTGCAGCGGCGCGAAATCGTGACAAAGTGTTGCCATTGTTAGGCGCAAATGAAGAAAATGCCATTGTGGAAAAATCTGTGCGCGAAAAACAATTGCAATGTTGTTGCTGTTGCAGTTGCTGTTGCTGCTGCTCGATTGCTACGCTTGTTGCATGTTGCTGCCGTGAAAATGTTTGGCGCACGTTTTGTAATCAATCAACGCGCTGCTGGAAAAGCGACTCGAAAATTGTTTTGGCCAGTATGTTTTGGGTGAAAAACAAAAGCCTAACGAGTTTTCATTTAAACAAGCCCGGTATGTGATGGAATAAAAGAAGGAGACAGAGATAGAAGTATACGTAGAGGTAAAGAGAATCCCAGAAAGGAGAAGGAACAGAAGCAAAATAGGTTCGAGAAAGTCATGAATATGGTGACACAGTTTTCGCAGCTGAAAGTGCAGGTTCTTAAATAATTGGCTTCACTATAAAGGCTAATTAGATTCATAAAAATTATAACAAATTCTAAATAAATGATAAATAATATTTTTAAACTAAAACATGTTTCAATTAAGATTCGCATTGCAAATAAATTTGAACACAATTTATTACGGAAAATATATCAATATAATATTTAAAATATAAAATGTACACATTACTTTTCATACCATATCTAAAATGTAAACATGTAAAGCTTTTCTTTTTTCGATTAGCCACCATTCAGAAAACAAATTTAATTGTTTTAGTTAAGATTCTCTTTACAATTTAATAAACATCAATTAATTACTAAAAATAAATCAAAATGAATCAAGATATTATATCAAGAATACTTTTTTTTTAATTTATTATTTTTTTTATTTTATTTTTATTTATAAATATGGTCGTGTTTAATAAATACACCTTCAAATTGGTAGAAGCAAAGAGTTAGTAAGTCTAAAATGTTTTTCTTTGTTATGACATTCTACAAATTCAATTCCTCAACTTAAGTAGCTTCTTCTTGCTATATTCACATATTCTCACACTTCTGATAAAAAGCATTGTCACAGATCCATGTAAACAGTTTTATGATGAGCCAAAATTTACTTACACAGAACCGATTTCCGCTTTCTATAAATTTTTGTGACAGCATAAAATTCACACCTGCCACTCATTTCATTTAATATCCAGAAACCAATTCCGAAGACTATTAGTTTTCATATAAAAATTTCATTGTCAGTCAATGAATACCGCGATGGCCATAAAGTTGTTTGAGTAGAAGCCGGCAAAGGGGAAAACTCAAAGAAAACTTAGCCATAAATTACACAGTATAGAACTTTGCCCAAAACAAATATTGAAAATAGACGGGAAATGCGGTTATGAATGAACTGCAATTCAGTGTATTTTTATTTCACGAGACCGTCGACTGGCTAATTTAATGTCTAGCTAATTTTTATGAGCCGCTAAACACATGGAAAATGTGGAAAAATCAAAGCTCAGAGCTCTCTCAACCCACAGTCGGCACAGTTGGCGCAGTTGCCACAGTTTGCCACAGTTGCCGACAGCCATTTGACCCTAATGAACTGACATGGAGCGGCGACATGGTGATTGGAGCTGGTGTGATAGTACGGTGGTGCGGTGGTGCGGCGCTAGCGCATCCGCGGAGCGCCTACGTTAGACCCACACGGAACATGTCGCAACTGAGACCCCTACACACAGTTTATTGACTGGAAATAATTTATTAATTACTTTGGGCCTTGTCTTTTCATTGCATTTTGGTTTATTTTGCTTTAACTTTATATTTTTAATTTTTCCAATTAATTTCGATTGCCTCAAAAATATTTTCAGTGATTAGCTTTAATTTTTGGGTGGCATTTGCCTAAACATTATATTTATTGCTTTTCAAGTGTTTTGTAAGCATTGTTTTAGCTGCCAGTCTTATCTTTTTTGTTGAGCTACGATTAAATAAATTTAAATATTTATAGAGTGTCAGGAGAATTTCAATGAGGCATTACAGTGTCGCCTCAAAATTGAGCATATAAACAGATAGTGTTAATCAAATGGGAAGTACTCGAATTAAAAAAAAAGTTGCATAGTTATTGTCTCAATTTTAACTAGAATTTTTGAAAATATTTTAGAAGAAGTTATTGCCATTTTATGTAAGATGTGTTTGAATATATTTTAATGCATTTTAATTATTTACGGCAACTAAATTGACAAATTCAGTTAAAAATCAACTACATTTTATTTTTTAAAAATTACATTTAAACTCAACGTTTATTTATATCAGATATAAATAAAAAAAAAATTAAATATAAATATAATAATAGAAAAAAATATATATAAATATAATCATAATTCTCAATCGAATAATTGAATGTGCATCTCTAAACTCACACAAAACTGGATTGCATTTTGCAATACTTCATTTACGCTCGAGGCTTTATTTTCTTGTGTTTTTTTCGTTCAGACTGTAGTCAATAGCCAATTTTGTTAGTATCCGGATGCAAGAAAGCCGAAAAGAGTTCAGTGGATACATCGATTTGCACTCGGAATGGCAATGCATGTGTGCCAGAAGAATATTTGTCGGGCCAATTAAAATCACACCACGACCAACGACCGAGTGGAAATTGGAGACGTGTTTCTTTTGGCCGTCGTCTGTCTCGACCGTCGACAGTCGAGTGTCGAGTCGTCGTCGTGTGGCACTTGGCGATATGGAAACATGGAACATGGCAACCAGGTGGCATATTGAGAGATAGAGATGCTTACAAGCAGGAGGCGAAGCTACTGACCATAAATTAGATAGTCAAAATGACAAAAGTCGAGTGTGTGTGTGTGTGTGTCTGTGAGATCATTTGACCATTGGCGACACAGTTTGAAAGCAACTGAACGGACAGTCGCTTTAATAACATGCAATAAATTTGACTTAAATTGTGAGCAAATTGTCATCATTCGACAATTACATTTTGTTAGTCACATTCATTAGTGTCGAGTGTTTTTGCATTTACTCTCCGCACTCAATTGCATTCTGGCCAATCGTATTAACTGATTCTCAGCTGTCAATGCATTTACCGTTAGTGTTTAGCTGGCTTGAAAATTATTTGAAATTTATTGCCACGTGAGTTTGAGGATCCTCTTGCTCCATTTCCAGTCATCATTTCAGAGCCAGATGCGTTGACAGGCCAACAACAACAACAACAACAACAACAACTGCAACAACATCAACCACTTGTCCAAGTTGTTGTTGTTGCTCCATTTTGTCCATTTAAACGCTTCTTGATTACCTTGCAGCGACATTGCACCGAGTCCGAATAACTATCAAGTCAGTGTATAAAGTAGCTTTTAATACCCTGCACTCAACTAAGGAGTTTAAATGGTCTATAAGAAAATTTATAAAAATAAAACAATCTTCAAATCAAGACCAGATATAACGATTTATAAGCGATTAATTGATGAGCAAAGAAGCTATAAATTGTAGGGTATCAGCATGTCGAGCAGCATTACATTCTTACTTTATGGAAGTACTTGTAATTTTCAGCTTTGTCTCTGGCAATTGTGAAAAAGATACTCACTCCGCACACACATTTTACTTGGCAGTTTTGTTTTTATTTTTAAAATGTTTTTTGTTTGCTTGTTACATTTAATTTTGAAATTGTTTTGACCCAGTTAACAGCTGAAGCTTCACAAAGCGAATAAGTATAAATAAAGCTGCATCTTCTTGGGTGACAACCAAGCAAATAATTTGACTTTGGATTCTACAAAATGTTGAACAATATTTACAAATTTACAAATATTCATTATTGCATCATTTGCCATACATTAATCGTGTATCTACATATATATTTCTTGTGTTAATGTTGCATGAATTAACATTTTGTTCCCATGTCGAGACTTAACAAACTTGAAAATAACTTAATGTTGTAATTGGCCAAAATCTAATGTAGTTGCGATGGAAACTGGTGCATGCACTTAAGGAGCTCATTTGCATTACCAATTTGGCAGTTGGTTAGTCATTAGTGTGGACAACGAAAACAACAGCAACAACAACCACGAAACAGTAGCACGTGCGTTTTGTGGTGCACACAGAGAGACACCACAATTTATAACCCACGCAAAAAAATGTAGAAGAAAAAAAATAAATGCATAGAGTCTTAGAGTCGTAGAGCCAAAGTCTTTGCTATCTAAGAAATTAAGCAGCAAACGGCAAATACATTTAGCCGCTGGTCATATTTTGTAATCAGTTCCATTTGCCGCTCACCCAAGACATGCCACAGCCACCAACAACAGCAACAACAAAAGCAACAACAAGAGGCACAGCCACAGCAAAGTCTCAGACAGCATGGAGCCAACGAGACGGTGTCCAGTTTTAGGCCCAGTGGCAGCCACTGGGACAAACCACTTTGGCAATCCAAGTCAAGTCGTTGTTGTTGTTTGTGCTGTTGTTGTTGTTGTTGCTGTGACTGTGGTTGACATTTTTATGGACATTGGTATGCCCAGTTTCGGTACCGAAACCCCTTAGACACCGAAAACGTAAACGTAAACGAAATAAAAACCAAATATCGATATGCGAAAATTGTCACTGCCTTTCGTTTGACTTTGCCCCGTTGCCGATTTACGTTTTATTTTCGGCCAAACTGATTAGTGAAACAATTTCAAATATTTGTGTTAAATACCTTGAAATTAATTGCAATTGTGGTTTCACCTAAACAACAACGAAATGGAGTTGTAAGAAACCAATGCGTTGGCGGCGGCAACTCACAAAAGACATTGAATGGATCCTTTGTGAACTGATGAAATGATTAGAAGAAAGCGATTGGTATTTTAAATGTGTTTTCAAAGCATATGAAAAGCTAAAGCCATCTCCATAGTATGTAGGAAAATTTTAATTATCATTTAAAGTCATTTTTAAAAGTAAGTTAAGTCACAATGACTTGGAACAAATACACTTAAAAGAAAATGAATAAGATCGTAATGAGACGCTGAACATTTTTTTTTTTCGCCATAATATTCTGTTTTAAATGAATTTTCATCAATAATCAAGGGTATTTTTGAGTCATTCTATAGAAATCTAACTATAATCATTATATTTGAGTAAAAAAAAGATTAAAGTCACATGCAAAATTTTAGTTTCATAAAATTACTCAAAATTAATCGTTATCATAAATAAAAATTCATACAAATTATCATATTTTCATTCATGTAATGTAACTTTTATAATATTGCTTATAATGAATACGTTCTTTTAACACTACAACTTTTCTTCATAATTCAATTAATTCCATTCCTTTCTATGGAATAAATCGTTTTCCTAAACGACACTGATAAAACTCTACGAATAAATTAAGTATAAGTAAAATTTTAATCATATACTTTATTTAGAATTCTCCAAAATATTTTCCCATCACTTTTCATTCCATATCTTAATCTTGAGCACACACTCGACACTCAACACTCGACAATTTCCCAACATGTGAATGTGTGGGTGTTGCTTATGAAAGTTGTTCAAATCGCAGCTTCGGCTACCGTTGTGTGTGGCAGCCCAAATCTAAATCCAAACTGTAGGCCACAATTGTCATTACGGCCTCTGATTGTCATGGCTACTGAGATGAATCGATAGCAGAAGGAGAGAGAGGCTCAAACTGGCTTTTGGCCATTGACTTCTTTAGTGCACAGAAGCCAAGTTGCGATTCGATTGTTAGATACATTGCCAAACTCGGGAAAACTCGTTGGTGCCCAGTGATTGTCAAACTGTAGCTCACAATTTACACCACAGATAGTTAATTAAGAATGATGGGAAACGTTTTGGCTAAGCGACTTGATATTTTAAGCCAAAAGTCAGCAATGTTGCAACATGTTGAATGCAACAACAGATTCCAGCTGCAACAAAAGTGTCTTCAATCAAGCTCAAATTTCGACTCTTGACCCTAATGTCTTCCACTGAAACGCTGCGATTACATTAAGTTATTTTTTAATGTTTTCAACTATTTTTTTGTTGCACTCTTTTAGTCAAGTTCCAAACCAAAAACTGTGCATAACTAAATTTGAACTTTGCTGCTGTCATAACTTGAATTCCTGTTGTGGTTATAAATCATTGTTGTTGTTGGTTTTGGTTTCTTGGCAATTGTTGAATGCAATTCTTTGCATAAATTCATATTTTGCAGTGGGATTTGGACGAAAGGAATCACATGATTTAGATGTGGGCAGTCAAATTGTAGGTAAAAATTGTAATGTATACAAAATGATAAAATAAAAAAAATAAAATTAACAAGAAATGATAAGTTCAACAAGCTTTAACACATATTTAAAATGTTAAGGGTTATGTGAACTTTACAAATTATGGCTTAGTAATTTTTTGTTCAACACAAGTGTATATTGCATTATGATCATTATCATCATTTGCATTCAAATGTAATACACACAGTTCTGTAATTCAACGCATTCATCATATGTGTACATACATCGCTCATTATAGAGACCTATTGTAAGCTGATATTTCTTAGACCTGTAGGCAGTTCTCCTTGAAGTCCGTCAGCTCATTTCTACAACTGTTAACACCATTTGCTTCTAAGACAATAGGCAAAAAAGGCACTACATACATATGTACGTAGTTATAACACAAAGTGTACTCAAATAACAATTTATTGTTTTGTAACACGGATGGACAACAAGCCCCAAGTATTGTGTAGAGTTGAAAGAAACCTCAGTTTGGTCTTTTATCTTTTATCTGTCTTCTCGCTTCTTCTGGTCGTTGTACTTGAACAAGAACTCGAATTGCATAATCCAAAACGTTGCCTTTTCTTTAATTTTCTTGACTTTTGCTTATTCATTAACTTGTTTTTCAATACTGCGTTCGACTTTACAGTAAAAAAACACGTTAAAAGCTAAAATCTTTGGCTTTGGTTGTCGACTTTTTAAGGTAGTCAATTCTGGGATTTTATTATCTTTTGTTACCGGCAGTTAATTAGCTAATAAGTTACGGTGAGTCGAGTAATTGATTTTCGAAAAGAATTAACAAGAAGTGCCGAAGTTGAAGTGTATAAGAAAGTCCACGGCACTTGGAACTGATTTCGAAATGGAGCGAAAATTCAATTACGTGCAGCGCGTAGATCGACCGCATTTTTTGTTGAACTCGTACTTATTGATGGGCTGCAAGACTCTGCACCGCATCTCACATCTGGTTTTCATAGGTGCCACAACCACAACAGAGCACACATCCATCTATCAAAGGCCGAGGAACAAATTAGGGGCATGCTGCACATGCAACATGGAATATTTCAACAATTTCTTTGTTCTTAACCGCACTTAAGTGAAATCTGTGTGTAGACTGTGTGTATCTTAGCGCGAGTGTGAGTCTGAGTCTGATCTACTTTTATTTGGCAGAACTTTAAAATGTGTCAAATAAAAGTGAAAAAGGTAATTTAAATAGTGAGCAAATATTTAAATGTGATTACAATGTACTGCAAAAATTTTATATTGAATGCGGGTGTATATTTGGCAGAACTTTTAAATTTGTCATATAAAAGTCTAAAAGGTAATTTTGTTAGCTTACCAACTAGTAGAGATGGGCATGGGCCGTGCCGTGTCCGTGCCGTGCCGTGCCTATTTAAAAAAAAATCCGTGTTGGGCCGTGTTGGGCCCCTAATTAAAAATTGCCGTGTTTTACCGTGCCAAAGTCGGTAGGCACGGTAGGCACGGGAGGCACGGTAGGCACGGTACAGATTTTTAACTTAAATATGGTACTATCAATAAGTTGGCGTAGTTTTATCGCTTGTTTGTCAGCTTGAGCTGTAGAATTCATCGATGTATCGCACAATTTGCGAACACTTACAACATCGATAGCACGATTGATGCCATTATAATAAAAAAAGTGACGCCATGAAGTGACAAAAATGAATAAAGTTGTCCGTGCCGTGCCGTGCCTATTTAAAAAATCCCGTGTTGGGCCGTGTTGGGCCTCAGTTTTTACCAGCCGTGCTTGGGCCGTGCCGTGCCTCAAAAAGGAGGCCCATGCCCATCTCTACCAACTACTATTATAATAGGATTAAAAATTACTAAAAAGTTGTAGTTTTCAATGATCAATATATATTTTTCTTTTATATAGGATATCAGTTAGTCGATCATTATTTTCTCGTTTATCTTTGATTTTCTTGTTCAAACTTTTTACGAAAATAACATTTATTCTATGTCCCGAATAATGACTAAATTTTATTGATGTATGTAACTATGTAAATTTTATGCATATGTTGCAAAAATGTTTATGGTCATTTTGCCAGCTTAAAATGAAAACATAAAAATATGATTAAAAAGTACTAAAATATTTTGAATTTTAAATAATCACCACAAATTTTCTATTTTATGGGAAATGCAATTTTCTTGATTATGTTTGATAGTCTTGTTTAATTCTTTTTTATCACATTTTATTTTAGGACTCGAGTAATAACTGAATTTAGTATAACATATTTATGTAAATTATATATGTTTTAAAAATGTTAATGGACATTTTGCCAGCTTTAAACTATAAAATTGTGCTTGAAAAGTATTAAAAAAGTTTAAATTTTGTATGCTCAATAAACATTATCTATAAAGTCTTTTTGGTCAAGTGTAGTTTTCTTGATTATCTTTGATAATCATGTTTAATAAAATTGTATTTTAAAACTCGAATGTTAACTGTATTTAGTAGGTATTTTTATGTAAATCACATGAAATGTCGGCGCACTTACCTTCACAAGCCACAGCTTCAGACTGATCGCTGTCCTCGGTGACCAGTTCCCAGTCGGCATCATTCTCGGCCAGACGCAGTGCCGCCAAATCCTCCAGCTTCTCGACATTCACATTCATGCCATAGTATCCATCCTGGCACTCCTGACACTTGACGCCCATGACGCCCACTTTGCACTCGCACTGTCCGGTGCTGGCATTGCAGCTGTCGAGGACAGCGGCGCCCAGTGCATCACAATTGCAGGGCAGGCATTGGAGCTCCACATGGGCGAATCCGATCTCACATTGGTCGCACTTTTGGCCCGCGAATCTGGGACGGCACAGGCACTGGCCATCGGTGCTGTCGCAGAGTTCGCTCTCGGAGCCGTCGCCGAAGCAGCTGCAGGGCTCGCAGCCCACGGCGGGATCGCCCCAGTGGCCCAGTTTGCAGCGCTCGCAGTGCCAGCCCTCGGTGTTGCCCAGACAGGTGATGCAGGCGCCGGTGGAGACGTTGCACGGTCCACCCTCGCAGCTGCAGCGCTGGCAGCTGCTGCCCAGCTGCAGGGGATTGCCAAAGTAGCCATCGTCACACACCTGGCAGTGGTCACCTGTGTAGCTCCTCCGGGCACTGCGTGCAAATGTATTCCGCATGCTCGATCAGCTCGAATTGCGGATTCAGATCCATGTAGTTGTAGCTCTTCAGCTGGCAGCTGGGCGAGAAGTTGTTGGACTCCTCCGACATGGGGCAGGCGCATCTCTTGCAGTCGTGCGGAGTCCCTTGCAGCGGATTTCCATAGAATCCCAGCTGGCAACGCTCGCAGCTGCAATGGCAACGATAGCAGAGTTTTAAATGGTGCAAGACTTGGATAAAAAGTGCTGCCACTCGCTGTGGTGAGTTTAGCGTAAACTCAAACCACAGTCTGTGTGTACAAGCTAAAGTGGACTGTAAGTGATTGTGTGTGTGTGGAATCCACACTGTGGATGGTATTTTGATTGAAATGTTACCACTCAGGGTCTGTTCTCAAAATTGATATTTTGATAACAAATCTTTACTATTTTTTTTTATATCTCATATATTTTTAAGCGGTATTTTCTTATTCAATAACTATTGTATTTAATTGTGAGAATCATGTGCCCAATTTTTTAAGATATTGTTATGAAACTTTTGCCACCTCTGTTTTTTTTCGTAAAAATTATAAAATGATTGACCTTTTAGCTAATTGTTCACTTTGCCATTAATATATTAAACATTAGTGGAATGCAGGGTATCAAGTTAAAACTACTATCGGTTTTAGTTATGGCTTCGGTTTTTTTTTTTCTGTTAACGATTATGCTCAATTTTTATACAGTCGAAGTTCCCCAACTCGAATTCCCATTATCCAAAGAAAAATTTCGAATTATGAAGACTTTGACTTATTTAATTCCCTGTTTTTTAGTTTAGAAAACGCTATTGCCACCCCATTCAGTTTGAGTAAGAGAAAATTTGAGTTAGAGAAAATTAATGTTATAGAAAATTTAAGTTATAGAAGTTCGACTTTATAAACAAAATAAAAAAAAATAAATTAGTTGTAAAAATTTTAAATATACTCAAAATATATAAAAAACTTGCTTGATTTAAAAAAAAAACTACTTAATGACCTCAAAATTCAATTTTAAAATGAAAATGAAAATAAGTATTTGGAATTCGATGATTATACCTTAACAACATAATTGAAATTAATGCTAGATTGAACCCAAACTAACCGTTAATCATGAATCGGTTAGTAAACGGTTACTTCGGTTTGGTTAATTTCAGCTTTGAAATAACACAAGAATATTGGTTTCGGTTACTGTTATCAATTTCATTTGATAAATATCGTTTTAGGGTAACAATTTCGATTAGGAATTTGATTCCTGGTGGAAACACAATTACAGGGGTGGGCACTCGAAGTGTTACCAATTAAAAATTCTGTAATTTTGTCAATTTTTTTGTTTTTCATTTCAAAACTTCAGATTATTTTGAAAACATTTTAAATTTTACGAAAATGTATTTGTTGTTTGATGTAGCCACCCTTAGCGCGGATTACAGCATCGAGTTTCGTCGGGAAGGCTTCACACGCAGCACGATTGTAGCCTGATGGTATTTTGTTCCATTCTCGGAGAAGAGCAGTTTTCAAAGCGTTGACCGTCTCATATTTTTTAGTCGACACTTTGGCCTCCAGAATGGACCATATGAAAAAATCCATTGGATTTAAATCTGGGGAATATGGCGGCCATTGCTGTGATGAAATGAAGCTGGAAACGTTGTTTTGTAAAAATCGTTGGGTTTGTCCGGCCTAATGAGATTGTGCCGAGTCTTGTTGAAATATCTAATAGTTTCTACGGAATTGTTTGCGTGCCCAAGGTACCAAAGCATCTTTTAAGACCTTTTTAAAGTAGATATGTTGGTTAACCTTTACGCCCTGCTCGATGAAAGCCAGTGGTGAGCGTCCTGTGGCAGTTACTGTGGCCCAAACCATCACTGATGCAGGTGCTTGCTTTCGCAGAGCAATCCGTTGGTCTAAAGTGTCGTCTGATATGTCCTTTAACCATACGCAATCGATCTGCTTATTTACAAATTGCTGAACTATACAAATTTTTTCATCAGAAAATGCAATATTTTCAAGTTCGCCACAAACGTGCAAGTGTTGCACTTTTGCGCTTCAAGTCCATTTAGATAACTTCTTTTAACTGCGACATATATCGATATACTTTTGTAAGCTTGTAGAAAATTCATCAGACAAACACTAGCCAAAACATGAGCGCGCGGCCTTTTGCCGTTTGGATGCTAGAGCAGCGTATTGCTAGTAACACTTCGAGTGCCCACCCCTGTAGTTTGAAGTGGATAAATTCGATAACATCGATATTATCTTGTCAACAAAATCAAGTTAAATAATCGTTACTTCTAATCGAATTATCGATGTTGATAATTTTAGCATGTGAACCGCCCTTCAGTTCGGGACTCGCTGGCTTACTCACCGCTCGCCGAAAGTGTTGTGCATGCAGTCGCCGCAGTTGCCGCTCTGCAGGTCGCAGGAGTTGGAGTGCCCGTTGCAGGGGCAGGGAATGCACTTGCCCAGCAGCTGGTGGTCCGAGGAGTTCTCGTAGATGCGCTTGTAGCCGAAGGCGCAGCCCTCGCAGGACAGTCCCGTGTAGCCGGGCGGGCAGATGCATTGCTCCACCCGCGTCGTGGCCTTGGCGCCCAGTTCCAGCCCACCGGAGTAGATGACAGCCCGTTCCAGGGACGTTTCCACCTGGTCTGTGTGGTAGGCAGCGCGAATGAGTAGTGCGTCCAGTGAGACCATCACGGAGAGGAACTGTGATCTGGTCACGGACTCCCCGTGATAAGCGCCGCCCTCGGTGCGTCTCAGTCTGGTCTTGATGTCCGTCACGGCTGGTGGGACGTGATACCATCCCTCCTCCGTCAGGGGGACGTTGAGTGCCACCTCCAGGCTCTCGAAGGACTCGTCGGCATAGGCAATCTTGAGTCCGTTCCTGCCACACAGGATGACATTGGGTCCCGTTGTCGGCTTCCCCGACGTGTCGCCCCGCATGACCACCCAGGACAGATGCAGCTGCAGCCTGGAGCCGTAGCTGGTCAGCCGATTGCCCAGATAGCCCACCGGTGCCTGCCAGTAGATGGCCTCCACTTCGTCCAACTCATTGCCGAAGATCAGACGCTTCTGTTCCGCGTCCACGGCCACGGCAATCGATTGCTCCCGCTGGATGTCCGTCAACTTCCAGTCGTTCAGCGTCTCGAATGCCAAAGTCTGCAGCTTGGCACTGTGACAGTTGTCGGAGACCTGGGAGCACCAGCAGCGACTGCAGCCCTCAGGATTCAGTTCATCCAAGTCATAGTAGCCAGCTGCGCACTCGGAGCACGTTTCGCCCTCCACGTTCAGCTTTGCACTGGCAGCTGCCCGCACAGTCGCTGTCCTCCACGGTGCCGCGGGAGTCGCACTTGCAGCGACGACAGTCGTCGCCGTGGTGATTCGGAGCACACTCCTCGCACTGGGGGCCCTGAAAGGAATCGATATTATATTGAGTTTGTTTGATTTGTAGTCTTTAAATAAAATACAAATTTACATTAATTTAAAAAGCTAAAGTTGAAACAAAAAAATAAAATTGAAATAGAAAAATTTGGAAATTATAAATTGTTTAAAAAAAATGTTAATTAAAGCTAAGCTTAAAAACAAAAGCTTAAATTGAGACCTAAAAATAAATAATTTAAATGGAAAATTTGGAAAATAACCATCGTTTGTTTAAAAATAAAAAAAAAAACAATTAAACTAAAAACTAAAAACTAAAGCTAAAACTAAAACAAAAAATTAAATTGAAAAGTTTCGAAAATAAAAATTGTTTGTTTAAAAATTAAAATTAATAAAATTAAACATTAAAACTAAATCTAAAATTAAAACATAAAATTAAATAATAGATATGGAACAAGTTGTATATTAAAAATTGTTTGTTAAAGTAAGAGTTAAAATTATATGTGTGAATTTATTATTTTTAATTTACGTATGTATAGTAATTTTTAATAACTTATGCACAAAATCTTTGAACAAATGATTTTGATCTATTCTAGTTGCATTTTGATATTTGGCCAAACGATTTTAGTCACTAGAATAATCCTGGCGAACGTGCCCAAAATGTTGTACATAGCTAATTGATATAAAAATACATCGAAACTTGATGAATTTATGATTGTGTAAGCGATTTTTAACTATGTACTTTGTTTTATTTTTATTAATACATCAATGATTATAAAAATCTGCCTCTGTGCCAATTCACTAAAGTTCTTGCTTTGTTTGCTATAAATATTTGTTTGTTGAATAAATTATTTATAACGTGCAACAAAAACTTATCAAATATTAAAACAATTTATGAAAATTGCTTAAATAAATAAACTCATGAATAAAGAATTAAATATTACTTTTAACAAATTGAAAATTTTAATGCTAAATTTATAAATTTGTCTATTTTCCCAGATGAATCGACAATTGAATGATTTCATTAGCGAAATTTAAAATCCAAATTTGAATTCGATATTAAGTTTAGTTTAGACATCACTAAGAAAGATTTCATTCAATTTTAATTTTATTATATGTGTCCAATTTATTATAATTAGTAGCGATCGAGTAATCAAATAATCGCTAATAGTCGTTACCTGGAATCCCTCGAGACAGTGACAGGCGCCGCCCACAGGGGCACAGGTGCCCGTGGATCGCTGGGGGTTGCAGGCGCAGGGGAGGCAGGGATCGGTGGGAGACGCATCCGAGTTTCTGTAGAAGCCGGCAGCACAGAATTCGCACTCGTTGCCCGCGGTGTTGTTGCCGCAGTCCGCGCAGATGCCGCGCTCCAGGAATGCATCGTAGGCGCAGCTCTGGGCGTGGCCGTGACACTGGCAAACCTCGCACTCGCCGCCGAGGCGGTAGGCACGATCCTGGAACAGGGGACAGCACTGTTCACACTGCACGCCGCAGGCATTGTGCTGGCAGACGCAGTGCAGCAATGGACTGCCCGTCAGCTCCTGGAAGCGATCCGCGTGGCCGTGGCAGTCGAGTCGGGCACTGACGCGCAGCTGCTTCAGGCTGTAGAAGCTGCGCTTCTCCATCGACTGGGAGTCGAGCACCCAGTCCACGCTGTTGTCCAGATTGGCCGTCGAGTGCATGCCCTGCAGTCGGACGCGTATGAAGCGGGCCGTGATGAACTGCATCAGCTCGGGTGTCTCGGCCATGGCGCCAGGTCGGTTCTTCAGCAGGGACACGTGCAACTCGCCATTCTCCAGTGGCAGCAGCTTGGAGAACTGCGTCGTGCAGATCACCTCGCTGTCGTTTTGGAACACATACTTTCCATTCTGACCAGGCAGACTATAGCGTCGCTTGCAATCCGCATCGCTGAGTCCAAAGTATTGCCACGGTTCGTATTTGATACCATCCAGGGACTTTTCCAGTATCCAGGAAGCGGGACGCGGCGAGTTGGCTGATTTGAGCATCACAAAGTAGACTTGATAAGTCTGCAAAAATAGTTAAAAGCAATGTCAAAAAATTACAACTATTAAAAGCAGTAATAAAATATCAACTATGTTTTTCGTTCAACATTCTTAGGGGAAAGATACATTTTAATTCGTTTTTAACATTCTCAAATGATGTCTGAAAAAGTTTTAAAAATTAACTAATAGATTAAAGAACAAATTTAAAAAAAATTGTTTAATTGTATTTATTTATAAAAACGTCAGTTTTAAATTAAAACAACATCTTTTTTTATTTATAAAGGTATTTGCAAGGATATCAAATGTTCGGTGTGCCAAAGTTTTATTTTATTTCAGCTTAATATTCTCAACTAATGTTTTGAAATGCAAAGCTAACCTGGGGGAAAAAATAATACAAATTTATAATTTTTAAGTAAAAAAAACAAATAAAAAAACTACCTACAAAATATGGTAAAATAGAAAAATTGTTAAATTGTTTTTATCTAATTTTAGACTTCATGTGAATAAACAAAATGTTGTTAAAGTTACCGTTTTATTTTGTGCCTAATACAACTTTTGAAATTTGTTAAGCGGACAACCAATTATAATGAAAAAAATAAGGACTTTGTTAAAGCTTACATTGCGCTTATTCGCAATTACAGTTTTACAGCCACTGCATATGCCATAAATTAGGCAAGTAGCGAAATGACGTTGTTCCTGTCACTTTGGGGCAAAGTTGCTGATGTTTCTATTTAGTTTTATATCTTTGTATCAGTGTCTACAGCAACGTCAATAGCTCCGTTGCATTTGGCACCCAAGAAAAACGATATATCGAAACGAAAAGAAAAACTTTGACCCAACGACATCGGCGCGTCATAAATTTTCGAAACTGTCAACGAAACCACTGCGAAAACCACCTACCAATCGCCAAGAACACGCCCGGCAGCCACCGCTGACAAGCGA
The DNA here is from genome assembly GCA_037043495.1 of Drosophila recens. Lineage (NCBI taxonomy): Eukaryota > Metazoa > Arthropoda > Insecta > Diptera > Drosophilidae > Drosophila > Drosophila recens. The sequence continues at coordinate 51,711 of JBAMBJ010001628.1, forward strand.
TATTTATATTTGAGTTTTTTTTTCTTTTTGTTTTCTGTGACTTTTCGAAAAATTGTTAAAAAATATAAAATAAAATGGCAAATGCCAAAAGCGTCGCGTGTTATGCCTATCGATGTCAAAAGATCGGAAAGTGGAAAACTAAAGCCAATAAAAGGCAACTGGCAACTGGCGGCAAGGTGTGCCATTTGGACCAGGCTGTAATTGATTAAAAGACGTGTCTAAGCCGGCTGGCGCCATCTAGCGACATTTTTGAGCAGAGCCAAAACCAAAACTCATAAGCCATGGCCAAAATGTCAGGACCATATCAGGCAGCGATAACATTGCGACAAGCAACAAGCAGCAACGAGTCTATCAAATTTCAAAGGCACTTGTTTGCCACTTGCAAGCTGCCACTTGCCACTTGCCACATACTCCGCCGAGCAGTACAACAACTGCAATTCACAGCCACAAGTTTTCCGATTCGCAGCAACTGATAAAACGCACGCAGCCAGTGGAAAAGCCACTGGAAAAGCCATCGGAAAAGCCACTGCGCATGCGTGTCCCATCGTACTCTTCCTCTTCCCAGGTGGCAAGCGGCAACATCAATTTCTTCTGCCCGTATTCGATTACAGCGCAACAACAGCTGCCAGAAGTCACTGATAAGATTAAAGTGAGATAGGCAAGCAGACAGAGACAGGGACAGCAGCAGATAGAGTGAGCGCAATGAAATTAGTCGAGAGGCAAATTAGCGAATGTTTTCGAGAAATTTATTGCATGTTGCGAAATGATTTGTGAATTAAGAAGTCGAGCTCCCGACTATAGGATACCCGTTACTTACTTTAATAAATTTAAAATTTTTTATTGCATGCTTTTAGGCACTTATATTGCTTAAAAGCTTTAATTAAACATTACCACCTTTCTATTTGTCCGATCTTGTTATGATTTAATAAGATGATAGGTAATAATAGAAGCTAACGGTAATGATTAAAAAAATCCTTATATCTTGAAAACTATGCGTATGGTGGCTTTTCGCGATTTACGGGAGCGAAAAGGGGCGTGGCAAAATTTTGAAACAAACTTGATCTGCGTGGGGTTCATTGAAATCTGTGTGCCAAATTTGGTTGCTCTAGCTTTTATAGTCTCTGAGATCTAGGCGCTCACACAGACGGACAGACAGACGGACAGACGGACATGGCTATATCGACTCGGCTGTTGATGCTGATCAAGAATATATATACTTTATAGGGTCGGAGATGCTTCCTTCTGCCTGTTACATACATTGCAACGAATACAACATCCCCTTTTACTTATTTTTATAAGTAACGGGTATAAAAACCAAAATTGTTATTGCAATAAAAATGCCGATGGCATTTGCACAATAACGACGGCAAAAACAACACACAAAGGGCTAGATCAGCTTCACAGCTATTTTTTCACTTTTGAGACCTAAAATTCACAACTGGTTTTGGTTTCTCAAAAGTGACATTAGGCTGAAATCGCTGGTCAAGTCAGCAAACGGTACTGATAATAGAGATTGGCATCTCTTGAAACAGCTGTATACCGAGCCATGCTCCTTGCATTTTTGGCAAGTGTTTTGTGTGTTGTTGTTTGTTGGTGTCTTATAGACATTACTTGACCTCAAGTTAACTAAAACTTACTTCTAAATTAAAAATTATAATTACAGATAAAAGTTGATTGAAAAATATTATTATAATTTAAATTAAAAACACAAAATATAATATACAGTGTGAATTTTGAAAAAGTATATTTTTCAACTTATTTCCTCGATTTTTTACAAAAAAAATTTTGATGCAGAAAAATTCTTCAAACAACTCTAAAAGTGACTGGAAAAAAAACATTATTCCAATTGTTTTATCCATAATTGCACAGGCAGCAGCCTATCGATAACTCATCTCATGAAATTATGTTGTCTCCGTCAATTGCACTAACCTTGATCAGAGATTAAGGCCAGACCCAAAAGCAACTGCACGCGTCTGGTGAATGAAGCTTCCTGCCCGGCCAGAAACAAGTTGCCGATAAGAGAGCATCTCAGTCAGGTACTGAAGACGGAGAGACTCTATAGGGCAGTAGAGGAACGGTTGTAGATTCCAATCAGCAACTGGAAGCTGTCAGTGCTTAAGGCAGGCAATGTAACATGGCTCTTGACATTTTTATCAGCTACGGACTGACGGCCAATTGACATGACATTCAACAACAACAACCACAACAATAACAACTTGTCCAACATATGCAAAAACAACAGCCGGGAGTGAAAAAAGTGAGAGATAAAGAGATGATCAGATCATCTACAGGGAGTGTCAATGAAATGTGTATTATTATATTTGGTCAGTAGTGTTTAAATTATGGCTATACTCGTATGCATTCCACCTGATACTCTGACAACAAAGAAACCAGTTCTCAGATGCTGCAAATTGATTAAAACCAATCGACTTCAAATAAAACTGTCAAATTAGATAACAATATGATTATCATATGTAACGGAAACAACTCAATTAATACGTCAAATCTAGCGGAACTTAAGCTATTGAAATTGGTAGAGAAATCACAGGTCAGACATAATTGCATGTCATAAATTAGTACGAATATTATTAAGCATTTAGATGATCATTAAATTTGAATCGCTCAATAACCGAAATTATTCGGGCGCATCGACAACACGTTCTCCAAGCTAATTGAAAAAAAATGGAAGAAATATAAAAGAGAACTATAACCATTAAGGCAAATGCCATAATCTCAGAAAACTTTGTGAGTCGCATCGTAAACTTTAAAAATACACAAGCGCGAAATTTTGCAATGAGACCGACAAAAACTATTTCACAGCTCAAAATATATTCAAAAAAAAGAAGAAAATATGCAAGCAAGTTACTCACATGTCTACATGTCTATTATCTTCACTTTTTAAATACCCTGCAAACTTATGTTACAGAGTATATATTTTTATTATCAGCAGAAACTATCCAGTTAATTTTTATATGATAGTCTGCGAGATTACTAAATTATCTGTGACTTTTAATATACCAAATAAATTTCTAAAAATGCATTTGTCAAACATATAGGCAGCTAAATATTTCTAGCTTAAGTACAGAGAACTTTCAGGTCGAGTACTCTTAATTTCAGGAGTCTTGTTTTTATTTTTTGCTGCAATTATTAAAGTTTGGCCCATTTGAAGCGGCCAAGAAATAGAATTTTTTGGCTGGCACGTTTTAAGATAATGCGGCCAACAAGCGAAGCGCATAATTTTTGGCTTATGTAGAGAATGAACCCACATGGCAGCCATAAGCATGATTATATACCCTACAAAAGAGGAAGAACTTAAAGGGGTGTATAAGCGTCTAATCTCATAACATTTTAACCAATAAGTAAAATAAATTCAAATATTATAAAAGTCTTGTTAGCGGCTGTTAAGCAATGGATTAACAACGGATCCAAAGTTTGTTCCAATACTTTGAGTTTAACATATGGAAATCTTTTATTAGGAAAATGCTGAGTCTTGCCTATTTATATGAGGTCAGGAAACTAAAAACCTAAAAGAAATTTGTTCGTAGGTTGTCGAGTCAACATTAAAGAATGAAGAAAAAAGATGGAATATATGTTTACGGCGTATCCTGTAGTCGATTTCATTACTCTTTGACAGTCTTACTTGTTTCGTTGCTTTTCTTTTCTTTATTCTTCGTGTAGGGGTAATAAAAAGTTCGATGCTTTCAATGGAAAACTTTTGCTGGCAAATTTTCTTATCTTTAAATTGGCGCATTAACTGCAACCGCAGTCAGTTCACAGTTCAATTCCAGTATCTGACTTCAAATCGACTTGACTTGGCGAATGGCTAAAATCCAAGTAGTGAATGCCATGGAGGATTTCAAGCAAAGCTTCAATCACGTTAACATTCACAACAAAACCTTTAAGAGATTTATGTAAATGCAGCCAGCAACAACAACAACAACAATCAAGCAAACTGTTTAACAAGGGGAGAAGCATTCTGAAAAAGGAGAAACGTGAAAAACATCGCAGTCAAAACAAATAAATAAATTGACCATTAAAATAATTGCAACGCCTAAATGCGTCGCGAACGTGGCTTGTAACACGCTTTGCTTGTTGTTGTTGTGGTTGCTTGAATTGTTGTTTCAGTTGGTCCGCGCTGTTTGCTGGCGAATGTTGCAACAACTTGTCAAACATTTGAATTACAGTTACGTAAAGCTGCTCCAGCCGCGGGCGCCGACGCCAACAACAGCAACAAGCGCAACTTTTGGCCAAATTTGGCTAAATTTAATGAAGCAATTAAATGGCTATAAAAATCAAAGAAAAACATTTTTTATTTTATCAACTGGTTGATGTTTACCGCATAAAAAAATAATCTCAACAGTTTAACATTTGAGTCAAAAAGATCAACGATTAAAATCGATTTTCAACTGAATCAGAAGAAATAATAATGCTCTTTAAACTAAAACATTTCGTAAAGTTGTACTTAAATTACATTTAAAGAATATTTATTGAAGGTAAAAATTTTTGAATTTAATTTGGAACGAAGAATTTCAGAACTTGATTATAATAGCGGGGACTAACAAAAAAAATGTTATTGATCAAAATTGGAGCCAAGAAAATTCACTATAAGAACAAATGCATTTTGTGTTTAAAATATTTCAAACTGTTTGTATTAACTGTATCACTACAAAAAAGGCATTAAACATAACTGGAACTTAAAAAAAAAGAATTATGTTTATAACAGAAATTAACTTTTATTAAGCTCATCAACAATAAGGAGTAAATTTGTATTAAATGAAACAGTATTAAAATAACGATTAAAATTGATTTTTATTATTCAGTTTAAAAAAAAAAATAAAATTTTTCAAAGACCTTTTTATAAAGTCCCTAATAACTCTTACAAGATAATTTTGGACGTATATAACAAATTATTTTAATTACAGATAATTTTAATTATATTAAAGTGATTTTTTTTAGTTATTCCTAATAACAGTTATGGTCGCTGTTAATATGTGTGTATTAATTAGTTGTGAACTACTTATGAACGACTTAAAATCATCAAATTCACCATTAACTGAGTGTTCTTACAGTTTGAAAGCCACTGGTCCGACTCACATAGTCGCAATTCCCAGAATTCTCGCTAGTCTTTCAATTAGTCACGCGCGCCCCAAACTCATTGAGGCATAAATCTAGACATTGTTGTGGTCAGACCAAATTGACAGTCTGAGAGTTTGCCAGACTGACAGACAAACTCGCTGACTGACTGACTGACTATTTGGCTGACAGTTGCAGTTAGCTTATGGCCGCCGTTCTGGCCGCTTTTGGCGGCTGTCCGTTGCCTTTACGGCGAGCGACAAAAATATTTTAAGCTGTCAAATCGTTGACACATGCCTGTCTTATTGTTGTTGTTGTTGTTGTTGTTTTGGCTGTTGTCTTTTGTTGTTGCTGTAAATCACTCGATTAGTCTAATTGTTAAAATCAACTCGAAAACTTCTTTGTCGCCCATGAAAAAAAGGAAACGCCAACATCGAATGTCAAGTTTTCGTCAGAGGTCATAAATTTGTTTGGGGGATTGTCTGTCGTCTATTTGTTTCGACTGGAGATATCTTTTAATGTGTTTTTAAACAGATGTGACAAATGCTTTAAATATCTTCAGACGCAACACATAAATACTATATAAATTAAGCGATAACTATTGGGGTGAGCTAGAGAAAAGTAAATGGGAAAAGGAAATGGAAATGAGTGCTAATTGCCTATGACAAAACGACTGAAAATTAAATAAAGAGAAATCAAAAAATCTTAAAATAAATTTAAGAATAGGTGCTAGACTGCAGGGAATTTGAAAGGATTTTATTATAATACGAAATACACTTTTAAAAAAAGTATGCTCATTGAAGAGAATTTATAAGAAATCTAAACGAGAATAGAATTATTAACAATTGCAATTCTCAGCTAGCATATACTCGTATTTACCAGTCCTAAGCTTCCAAAACTTTTCTTTCACCTAAGAATCATTGAGACTTTCAGTGAAAATTGCATTGTTCATTGAAATTCCTGTGTGGATCGAGGTAAACAAAGTGCTATATTCACTGGCCTGAACAATTTTCTTACTGCAGCTGTTGCACCACACAAATGCCCACAGAAATATCAGCAAGAAGCTCATCATGATGATCGTAAATATGATTGGGTTAATTGTGAACTTTCACAATCTTCTACGTTATATGGCAATTATGTGTTGAAAAATCGCCTGCTTAACATCAGCCGACACAAAGTTGACATTTCAAGTGCAGTTTGCACTCGAGACTGTTTCCCTGCCCTGCCTTCAATGCCGATTCGAAAGATATTTCAATGTTTTGATATAATTCTTTCATTGCCATATGCCGTCGGGAGGCCCAGACGCCAAAGACAAGACAAAGATACAGCAGACCGAAGAAGTGGAAGTGCACACTTAATTAAAACAGTGCCGAGAAGAACGAGCACATAGTCAACTTCAGGCCGTGATTTAAAACTAACAAATTTGGAGTGCTTACTTGGCATAGCGGGACAAGTAGATACCCTGTAGCCTTGTCATTTTAGAGTTGAATCTGAAAATATCTTTTCTAATATACCAAAATTAGGAAAAATACAAATGGTTAATGGTTCCAGTGAAGGAATATATTGTCCTCTCTGCTTGTTACATTTATTTTTAATAGTTCTGTATAACCATTGTTCGCATTTTAAGTACAGGGTGCCTGAGCAATGTTTCGCATATGCCTTAAGTATGAGAGATTTATGACAGCCATGCGTTCCAAGAGTTATTAATAAATAACAAAGTCTGCAAATGGGAGCCTCACTCCCCAAGTGAATCACATAAATATTTAAATTGGCTCATCCGTTAATTAACTTTGTCAGTTCCCTAGAGTTTTCCAGTTAAAAAACTGTGCAAAACAATTTGAATTACCTTTTTTGGCAACACTGTCAGACGTCTTGCTGACAATTTTTATTTTAGTATGGTCCATTTTTTGACTACAATTGACACATGCTGAACTCAATTTTTGGTCAGACATCGACAGAGCAACAAAATTGCTTTAAAATGTCACAAAAAGTCATTTTGTTAAGGTTCCCATGACTTTTGTTTATGGTGTTGCAGAGGGCAGTGCCAGTCAGTGGAATTTTTGAAGGAGATATATAGGGAAGGGAAGGAATGGGAAGGGAATTGACTCAACACATCAACGGCATGTGTCAAAATTTACATGCTCCCATTAAGTTGAATTCGCATGAGCGAAAAACAAAATATTCACAGCCTGTCACGCAATTTTGACTTATACGAGTATTACTTTTCAGAATTTGTTGTTGATGGAAGTGTCTGACGCCCGAATGAGATGGGATGAGACAATGTCAATCTGTATAAAACAGGTCAAGAAGTTTGTTTAATATGAAATATTCAATCCAAATACTTAATATTTCTTCTTTTAATTAACTATTTCCTAAATAATATCAATTAACAGATCTTTGACTCATCAAATTAGTTTCGTTCAGTAAAAGAATCTTTTACAAATAAACCCGGAAACGATTTCGAATCGTCGACTAAAGAAACTGAAGAAACTCGGTAAGACGATATGACTCAATCAAAACTACATCAGAGTAAATTTATGTTGGCCATTTTGAGCATTAGAATGTAATACCCAGTGACCGGTTGGAGGAAAATAAACCCGATCCAAGCCACTGCGGTCATATTTCATGCACAGTCTAATGATCAGCGACGAGCCCAAGGCACCGATGGATCATGGAACGGGCGTTAAATCGCTTGTAAATGAGTGACAAGTCATCGGCTTAATTACAAACTGGAACACAGCTATGCTGTCACTTCAGCTCACAGCTCCAATCAGAGGGGGCTATCTGCAGATGTATTTGTATATCTATAGTCCAGTCAAAGTCTCACCTGCTTCAGATCCAATGTGATGGTCACATACTCATACTGATGGCCACCCTGCAGCGTTGGTGATTGCCACCAGCTCTCGTCGAAGCTGGAGCCGGGCGAGATCAGCGATTCAATGGGTCGCTGCTTGGCCCGATCCGAGCTGTGGGCATTGCAGATGCCGCACTGTTTGGCCCACTTGCGATGCGGATAAGCGTCCACCAACTTACAGTATTCCTCGGCTCCATTTTGTCCACAGGTCGCATTCACCGTTATCGCGGCACGCGGCGCGACATTAAAGACCGCCGGATAAAGATGACCGCCAACACCTCCGGCACCAACATCATCCGCCTGCTGGCTGTTGAGATCACGCACATCTAAAAATACATTTTTTTAAAATAGATTAAAAATTGCATTTAACCGTAAAAAACAACAAAAAAATTTGGAAGACTTTTTAGGTTTATGGTACAATTGCTTAGGTAAAAGATACATACTTTTATTTGGCTTAAGAATTGGAAAAGATACGTTTTTAAATTTTAGACAATTGCTAAAAATTAATAAGATAAGATTTAGTTTTGATAGAGTTTTATAAAAAATACATATATCATGTATGTAAATATATCGTTCATAAATTAGAAAGATAAATTTTAAAATATTAACCAATTGTAAAAGATCGCAAATAAGGGATCGCTATAAGAGTTATGTTTGCAGGGACAATTTTAACATCCAAATTTTATGCTTTAAATTATTTTAACCTTTTATTTTTAATTTTTAAAATAAGTGAAACCAAAATTCTTATTTGTTTTTAATTTAAAAATTGTAATTGAATGGAAATATCTTTTGAACGGGAGGGCGCATTTAATATTTTCCAATCAATTTCTATTTCTATATTTTTATAGTAAAAATTGAATAATAAGTTTTATTTTAACAATAACAAATAGAAGTTATGGTATTACTTTTAAAAGACATTTAAAATTAATCTTACTTTTAAATTTGTATTATAAAAATTAAAAAATAAAAGTTTAATGTTAATTTTTTTTTTAACTATTATTTCATAATTGTTTTTACCACACTTATAATTCTTACGATATCTGCTAAATACGAATTAATAAGTGAAAATTGTATGAAGCAGCCCTTGATTGCTATGGCATCAACTCAAAGTTGTAAATATTGCGGAAGATTTTGCTGCTGCGCTTATGCAATTGACAGTTTTTCCCATGTAAATCAGATTAATTGCTGGAACAAGCCAAGAACAAGCTACCAAACAATGACCATAAATCAATGAACAGCTGCTCTACACTTATCGTTCGGCTCAGTTGCTGGCCATATTGATTGACCAGCTTGAAAAATGTATCTCACGTCTGCAGATAGATAGCCAAACAAGGCAACTTTCGAGATAAAGTTTATTGCTGCCCAGCGCAGTTGGTAGCAGCTGAAGTCGAGGCTTGAAATGTTGACCTGGTATGCGATTTGCATGTTTGTTGGTTCAAAATTGCAATTGCTGCTGTTGCTTTAACTATGTGTGTATGTCTACCATATGTAGTTGTTGCGACTTTTTGTTGTTGTTGCAGTTTTGGCAATTGTCAACGAAAACTTTTCGCATTTGTTTGTCCAACGAAAAAACGTTGACGTAATTGCTGTGAAATTGCATATAAGCTTTCTTCCGAACTTAAAAGTTTCAAGGAAGCTCAAAATATTTGATTTCTTCAAAGGGTGGCAAGGAAAACTTTCAAAATAGTTGAGTTTACAAATGTGAAAAGCTTAACAAAAGTTACACTGATAAGTGCAAATTTATTTACTTTCTTATAAGTGCAGAAAACTTGTTTACGTTTATGCTAAAAATACTTCAGAACGAACCCATCAATGAAAACCAGTGTCAAAGGCAGCTTTAAAATTTTTTTTAGTTTTACAATTTCCAGGCACATTATTGAACCTGTAACTAGTCTATGCAACTCTCAATTACCAGACCTTCAAGCACATAAACAATATTCATTAAAAATCTTTAAATGCCCAGAAGACAACCTCTACAGATCACAGACAGCAATAAAACCACCCGAAACTAAGATCACTTTCACTTAAAACTAATTTCATTTCAATAAAAAATTCAGCTAAAAAGCTAAAAAGAAACAAAAAAAAATTGTCTATAATTATTTAAATGAGTCATTGAAATGTGTAGAAAGTCAATGAAAATGCTAATCAAATTCACTTTGAGCACTTCCACGGCAAGGTGTGAAAAGTGGAAAACCAAGAAAATTTATCGACACCTGTCAAATTGCAGTGCTACACGCAAATGGCATTTAAATGTTTTGACAAATAACAAATTTGCGGTAGCCAAAAACTTGACTCCACTCGACAGCAAAACCAAAAACTCAAGAGTTCCATCTACTCCAACCGAGTAAATATCCGCTGGCCACCTGGCCTGGCCACGATTTCTACAAGTTTTCCATGCGCTGACAGCTTAAGTGAGAAAAGTTTTGCTGATTAAATGTTTTGACAAATTGAACAGAAACATTTATAAAAATTGATAAAAGCTTTGACCACGAACAAATTGGATTGCCAAGAGAAAGAGGAAAAGAAAACTAGCATTAATAATATTATGCCTTGCTCGTACCAGTTTGAGTGATTTTTAAAATTTAGCTTTATTAAAGCAATGTTCACTCAATGCAAATGCCCAACAAAGTGGTAGAAAATCCATAAAATGTATTATTAAACGCAGAAGTCACATGCAAAGAACATGTACATGAATTGATACGCAAAAAAATTACGAAACTTCTCTAGTGCATTCACTGTACTTTGAATTTGTTCTAAATGTCATAAATATTTAAAGCAAAAATAAAAATAAAATGTTTGAGTAAATAAAATCAGAGCATAAATATTGACATTTATTCAAAAATTTCACTTATTTTTATGATTTAAATA